>JASVEL010010337.1:0-15691 GCA_032618575.1 Nicotiana noctiflora
ATCCAGATGCGATTAATCCTACTTGCGAATCACACAGTATTTTCATGCATGTTTTTTTTTTCACCTATGCCCATTCCCCATTCATGTGGGGGATTGTTACATTTTTTAAAGGGTGTGAATGGGAAATGGAAGATGCACCTTTTGGATTGCACCTCTTCATCTCACCCTCATTTGTCTATAAATTTAGAGGCTTGGCCTCATTTTTGAGATATGAAAATAAAATGGAAAAAACTGAAAATTTCTCCCCTCTTTTCTATAATGTTGTATTATTTTCAAATAAACATAAGTGTCAAGTGTGATTTGCTCCGTCTGTTGAGTTCGCTGAAATTCTGTAGTTTCGATTGTCAGTGTTGCAGAATAGTTATTCCGTTCTATCCTGGGAGGAATTAATCCAAAACCTCGGGCAACAGTGAGGGGATTAAATTCCTTAAGGACACACAAGCAACTTGTGGGCTCGGAATTATTATTTCACGTTTTGTTTATTAAACTAACGTTTATTTGTTTTCTTCTCTAATTTCTGATTTCTGATTTCGAACACAGATTACCAACAATCTTAAGGAATTTAATATTTATTTTCTGTGGTCGTCTTAATATATGTTTGTTGGAGACAAAAAGAAGAAATAGTCAGCACTAACGTCATGATAAAGACAAAGTCGGGAATAGTGTATAGCGTGTTCAAACTAATGCCATGCAAATTTTGGAGAAGAATATTTTGGTATTCAGTGAGTAGCATACAATTAAGTCAGCGCTAACGTCATGTCCGTTCACTTTTAATATGTCATGGTTTTCCAAGTCTTAACTTTGCTTTGTAGATGCATTGATAGTGGAAAATCATGAATCTAGTGGTTGTCTATTGAGACGGTTCACTAGTTGAAGGGTAATGTACTATCTTTTACTCCATCGCTGTATTTTCTTTCTTTTTGTGACTAATTAACGAAAAGAAATGGATGTGTTGTCAACCTATTTTTTTTTTGAAAAGTCGCATTCTTTCACCATGAGAAAGATGATTCAGGAAAATCATCCAAGGCAGACCCACAGTCCCTTCTCCAAGAAGTGCAAAGAGCAATATACCCACAAAGTCATCCAGCTCAATCATCACTATTTGAGAGAGACTTAGACCATTTTTTTTTATTTTTTTTATTTTTTTTTTGTCCAAAGCAAGTTTGGCAATACGATATGGACATGTGAGGAAGAAGAGAAAAAGAAAAAATATTCTGGTAATTTTATTTGCAAAATTACGGATAAGTCAAATTGATTGGCTCCTCTTCTTCACGTCAAAGAAGAGGCAACAGAGAAATTCGGGTTCTACTTTCTTTTCACTATTCATTTTTTATCATTTACCCTTGTGATTTATGAATATTAGGATAGATGTTTATTATGTGATCATCTCATATAACAAATCAGAATTATATGCATGATTAGGAATAACTTGTATTTAAAGATTAATTTTGTTATTCCTTTTAATCGGTTTGTTGATATAGAATTTGACAATATGCATAAAATTGTGAAAGAATATTTTCATGATTTGTAAGATATGAACTAGGCTTACACTAATACTTGAAAATATTCTTGAGATCATGAATATGTGATATGTAAAGAAGAACATATATGTGTTTGATTAGAGAAAGAAATCAAACTGTTTAAAGTGTTATAATGGTTTAGTTGGAAAACCATTTGGAAAGAGAATTAAAAATTCTCGTGATTTTCTACACACGTTATGGAGAATAAAATCTTCGTGATTTTTTACTCCTGCTTCGAGATCAAAATCTGCGTGATTTTTACTCGTTTGTTGAGATTAAAGTCTTTGTGACTTTCTACTCATTTGTCGGAAATTAAAGTCTAAGTGACTTTATACTCGTTTTGGAGATTAAAATCTTAGTGATTTTTCTACTCTAATTTATTATTCGGTTTGAAGATTAAAAACTTCACCGTTTATTAAATTTGATTGTGTCACATATTAATCGGTTTGAAGATTAAAAGCTTCACCGTTTATTAGATCTAGTTGTATCAGATGTTACTCGGTTTGAAGATTAAAAACTTCACCGTTTATTAATTCTGAATATGTCAGATTGGTTTGAAGATTAAAAACTTCACTATTTATTCTGACTATGTTATGGCACAAACAACAATTTTTGTGGCGGGCTCAACAATGTAATATGGGCGTCGAATATGAATCTCATTTTTGATGAAATGTTTGGAATATGGTATTATTCACCAAACGATTGCCCCTTCATTAGCGCAATCTAATGGAATTGCGGAAAGAATGAGTAGAACTTTAAATGAGATGATAAATTGCCTTGTTGTAAGTTCTGGTTTACCCAAATCTTGTGGGAGAAGCTATTCTTACGGAATCCTTTCATACGAAAAATGAATAAAAGGAAGAAAACCCAACTTGAAATATTTTCAAGTGTGGGGGATATTTGGGTAAAGTGCAAGTTCTTAAACCCAAAAGGATAAAAATCGGATCGAAAATTATTGATTCGTTTTCATAAGATATGCAACAAATAGTAAGGCATATCGTTTTCTGATTCATAAATCAGAAAATACCAACATTCATATTAATACGGTAATTGAATCAGATAATGCTGAATTCTTTGAGAATAGTTATCCGTATAAAAGGAATGTGAGTCGTCTAGTGAAAAATCTAAGCGAACACGGAAAGAAGCAAAAGAAAGTACACCTATTGAGGTGAATCTAAGATGTAGTAAACGTCAAAGGATAACTACTTCCTTTCGACATGATTTTCTAACATTCTTGTTGGAAAATGAGCCTCAAACGTTTAAAGAAGCATTGTCTTTTTTGAAAGCACAATATTGAAAAGAGGTTGTCAATAGTAAGATAGAATCCATATTAAGTAATCATACTTGGGAAAATGGTTGATCTTCCTCCAGAAAATAAACATTTGGATTCTAAATGGATTTTCAAAAAGTAAAATGAAAGTTGATGGTGCTATTGACAAATATAAGGCAAGATTAGTTGTCAAAAGAGTTTAGACAACGAGAAGGTCTTGTTTATTTTGATACATACTCACCGGTAATGATGATTACATCTACTCAGGTGTTAATAGCGTTAGCCGCGGTGTATGGCCTTGAAATCCATCAGAGAAAATTAAAGAAAATCTTCTTAAATGGAGATTTGGAGGAAGAAATTTACATGGAACAACCTGAAGGGTTCATGGTTTCGAAAAAGAAACGAAGGTGTGTCGACTTGTTAAGTCACCCAAACAATGACATGCGAGATTTGACCAAATAATATTGTCATATAGTTTTCAAAATTTATTAGTGTAAATAAAAGTGTTTACATTAAGAATACTTCAAGTCATATAGTCGTTATTTTGATTATATGTTGATGAAATATTTAAAATGTGGGGGCTTTTATCTTATGCATGACAAAAGCAAATGTTAGACGTAATGTCTAAATTGATATTTGAAACTCGTTGATATAGTAGTTGGTAAATTCATCAGTTGTTTAGTTTTAATGAAGACTAGTTGATGAAACTACTAATTCGGAAGTTGGTCACATGTCTTTCTCAAAAGGTCATTTTCTTTAATGAAAATTTATATTGTTTGGTTCTTTTATGAAATGATGTTACTTTGAAGGTTGTGACTTTTCATAAAATAATACGTCTGTACGTTTTAGTATGGAAATGACCGTTCATGAACGGATATATTAATATATTGGTCTATAATGAGGTGAACCAACCAATGAACATGAACAAAATCCATTGCAAGTTGAATTTGTTTCATAAATAAAGGTGCTATAATTTGCATATCATATAGACGTATGAATAAATAGCATACAAATGCTTGGAAATGGTAGAGTGATTGAGAAATGTGTTATATATTAAGAGGTTATGATCACAATTGACGCCAATCATTCCAGTTGTCGTTATAATATACTACATTAAGTGTAGTCAATAATCTGATATGCAATCGAAAGTCGAGACGTATTAGTCTACAACATAAGGAAGTTTGCATTGAATGTTTATACAATGAAATGAGTTTTGAAGTATTTGAGATATACTCCAAATTATGCTTTGCACTACAATAAGTATCCCACGATAATAGGGGGTATAGTGATGCAAATTAAATCACCGGTTCAATCGATTCTAAACAGTCAATGGATGAGCGATATCTTGGAAATTGTCCAAACAAATGTGCATTGACCGCTCTGCAGTGGAGGCTCAGCTTATAGCCTTAGACAAGGCCGGTGAAGAAGCTGAATGGCTCCTGAATTTCTTGAAAGATATTCTATTTTTGCCCAATTTTTAGCACCTATATGTATAGATTGCGATAATCAAGCGACAATAGGAAGGGCTGGGAGCGTTATGTATAACGGAAAGTCTCGTCATATAAGACGCAGACATAGCACCGTTAGACAACTACTTTCTAGTGGAATTATCACAATTGATTATGTAAAATCAAAGGATAATTTGGCGGATCCGCTTACAAAAGGCCTAACTAGAGAGGGAGTTGAGAAATCATCTAAGGGAATGGGACTATGGCCGAGGACAAGTCATCATGGCGGTAACTTTACCTAGAATTTTGGAGGTCCGAGATCTAGGTTCAAGGAGCAAACAAAGTTATGTATGACCGGTTCAACATTGTCAAATATAATATTTTAGTCCATTTTCGTGATGAAGACAATGTTCAGTAACAAGGATAAAATGTTAAGACATTTTTTAATGGTTTCTAAGTTTGATACAGGGTATATCAAATAGTGTATCTACGGGATAACACGTTTAGGAATCACCTATGTAAGTGTGAAGTTTAAGCCGCTTCAAGGAGAATTCTGTAAGGCCAGTTCTCTATGCACTTATGAACCAGGTGGTGTTCATGGCTGAAACGAACACAACAATGAGAACCAAAGACGGTTAAGGGTTGATTGTGTGACTTATGGTTGTCTAGGTATACACCAAAGCTCGACGGTTCAAAGATATCAATTCTACCGATTGACCGAGTATATCCGACATAAGTTCACTACGGAAAGTTCAAAGGGAAACCTACTTATCCAGATGCGATTAATCCTACTTGCGAATCACACAGTATTTTCATGCATGTTTTTTTTTTCACCTATGCCCATTCCCCATTCATGTGGGGGATTGTTACATTTTTTAAAGGGTGTGAATGGGAAATGGAAGATGCACCTTTTGGATTGCACCTCTTCATCTCACCCTCATTTGTCTATAAATTTAGAGGCTTGGCCTCATTTTTGAGATATGAAAATAAAATGGAAAAAACTGAAAATTTCTCCCCTCTTTTCTATAATGTTGTATTATTTTCAAATAAACATAAGTGTCAAGTGTGATTTGCTCCGTCTGTTGAGTTCGCTGAAATTCTGTAGTTTCGATTGCCAGTGTTGCAGAATAGTTATTCCGTTCTATCCTGGGAGGAATTAATCCAAAACCTTGGGCAACAGTGAGGGGATTAAATTCCTTAAGGACACACAAGTAACTTGTGGGCTCGGAATTATTATTTCACGTTTTGTTTATTAAACTAACGTTTATTTGTTTTCTTCTCTAATTTCTGATTTCTGATTTCGAACACAGATTACCAACAATTACACCAACCAAGATGGGTTTTGAATCTCTAACATTCCAATGGTTCAAAGTTCAAACTGATTCGACAAATCCAGGGATTTTCCAAGAAACTCTTTGGTTGATAACTCGGGAAGTTGCAGAGTGGCAAAACCAGAAGACACTTTGGCTTTGAACTTGAAATTTGATTCACAGGAACTATAAACAAAGAAACCAGTGTTCAACGAAGCTGCCATTTTTGCTATGAATCTGTCGACTTGTCAAGTTTAATGCATGTAATATATAATTTGTTTTTAAAAAATTTGATAAATATATTTATAGCAATCATCTATGAGCTTAAGTTCCATAGCAGCACCAACAGCAGCAAAGGAAAGATGAAGAAGAAGAAGAAAACAAAAGAGAAGAAGGAGGAAGAGAAAGAAAGCTGAAGGTATTTAAAAGTGGGTACAAATTGCAAAAAAATTAAGAAAATTGGTATAAGTTAAATCAAAGCGACCAAATAAAACGGTCTGTTCAATTTTTAGGATGCGACTGCTTCTAAAAGAGTGACGGGCTTTGACACATAAAAAAGACATACACATGGTTATAAAAAAAGGAATTTTTACACATTTGTGCCACATATGAAACCTTATTACCCTCAATGTGTAAGGTTTGATTTAATTACAAACTCGTACGCCAAATTACCATTCCTATACCATACTTAATTAAGGGTCTAATTAATGGGCAGTTTTTACTTATTAATTAAAGGTATTCATATATGCCATGTTTCTCTATCCCCATAATTCTTAAGATATTCTCAACCGGAAGACATTCAAGCATATCTAATTCATCAGAAGCAAGATTTCAAGATATTCAACCCCACATTTCAAGATGTTCACTCGCCACAACAGAAATCGCTTTGTCCATATATAATTCGTCGGAAACAAGATTTCGTACTCATTTCACATCTAAACACAAGAAATCTTCCAATGGTCGATGTTCACTACATAAATCCTTCTTCTCTTCTTTTTGTTTCTCCATCCTTCTTTTTTGTTTATGTACGTCTTAGTTATTAATAGTTGTATTATGGATTTTGAAACCCTATTTTTTTGGAGGGATTTTTACATTCTTATGCCTTGTAGGAAACCTTTTGTAGTCAATATTTTTTTTCAATATAAATTGTAGTTTAATTGTAGTATAAATATAGTAATTTTGTAGATACTCTTAAAAACAATACAACTTTATACAATATTTAAATTGATTTGTAGTTTTTTGAAGAAATTTTGTAGGTCAAGAGAAAGTTTTGTAGTCAACCTTTTTTTTAAACATAGATCGTAGTTTAATTGTAGTATAAATATAGTAATTTTGTAGATATCCTTAAAAATAATACAGCTTTATACAATACTTAAAACTGATTTGTAGTTTATTTGTAAAAAAATTGTAGAGGAATAGAAAATTTTGTAGTCAACATTTTTTTTCAACATAGATCGTAGTTTAACTGTAGTATAAATGTATTAATTTTATAGATACCCTTAAAAATAATATTGCTTTATACATGATTAAACTAATTTGTAGTTTATTTGTAGATAAATGTAGGAATTTTATAGATATTAATATAAAATTAGACTTCCTCTTCTCTATTCCTTCTTCTTCTCAAAAATATTGAGATGAGACCCATTTTTTATAATCAAAATTTTCTCATTCAATTGTAGCGTGATTGGAATTTTGGACACGATTGAGTGTTGTCGCTGAGGTATTGTTCTATATTTTATTGTTTTTTTTATTTGTGTATTGAGAAAAAAAAAAGATGAACATACTTGATTTCAGTTTGTTGAAGTTTTTAGTCTTTCTTTTTTTTTTTTTGCAATTACGAAATAAATTCGGGAGAGATCAGATAAAGGATTTGCGTTCAAATTTGAACCGAAGATTGCTAAATCAATTAGGATATTCTTTTCCTGATATTTAGCGCGCCATATTAGGAAGATTCGGCTACTATTAATTACTAATTAACGAATGGTATAAAAATTGTAGATAAACAGTGCACAGGGCGAGTAATTTAGATACTATGCACATATATAGTAATAAGGTTTCATAAATTGTATAAATATGAAAAAATCCCTATAAAAAATGAGTCTTTGAATGAATATACAAACTCTTAGAAAGAATAAATGGTTCAAAGCCTAGTCTACCAAATTATTCTGACTAATTTATTATTTTCACTAGGTAATGATTCGGATAAAATGATATCTCTTTTATCTCCAAGCATGAGCTCAACAGATCTTGTGGCCCAAGGCAAAAACTTTTCTACAAATAATAAAATTTGTTTTCTAATTAATAAATTAATTATTTAAGACCAAAAATATCGAACTTGAAAAAAAAGAAGAAGGAAAAAGAGCATAAAAATAAAGTGTGTGGATAATCCGAGGTTGAGTTTCAGAACTCAAAGCAAAGATTTTGAATTAGCTATAATCACAATCAAGAAAGAGAAATAAACGCATATAACGTAAAAGCTTAAGTTTTGAGCATTGCCATTGCCAAAAATATTTTCTCCTTTTAATCAATTTAATTAAACGATAATTATAGTTCATTGTTTTAATTAGCAGCACTTATTGATGAATATCTAAATAAATTATAAATAACCTAATATAATATATTGAGTTACACAAGAGAAAACGGGTCCATGAAAGCCTTTGTGTTGATGCAGTTTCAAAGAAAATTTTAAAAGCAATTCATTATGTTGTTGTTGATGTATATTAATTCATAAATAGAAAAGGTAGAATTAAAATTAAAAAGTGATGGATATTAAATATACTAATTAATGAGTAAAAATTTTATTATTTTAAATTTATTGGTACAAAATAACCTCTAACAAATATAAAAAAATATATACTGTAACACTTTATTAATAATAATTTTTTATCTAAGTTTTATAGCATATATTAATCACAATAATAAGAGGTTAAATAAATTTGGGGCCTTCAAATTTCGGGGCTTAAGGCAATGGCCTCACAGACCTAGCCTTCATAACCGCCCATGTTTGCAAGTCTTCAAAATTTATGGAAGATCAAAGATTTTATAATGGTGAGCTATTATTGCAGATTCTTAAATTATTAAAAACTTACCAGCACCTCGTACTTATACCAAGTATAATTTTTACCGTATCTCCAAAATTTATATGTGATGACCAATTTTAAAGGGAAGGTGATTACGCCAAACCTTAGTCCTAAGAAGGATAAGCGGTAGCTGTAAATATAATCCAGTCTAAAAGTCCGGACTCGAATCTCACAGAGAACTAAGGCTAAGTTGTATCGATTTTATCACCAAGAAAACAAGATTGAAAATAAATAAGCAGCTGAAAACTAACTATGCTTGAATCGTAAATAATTGTAATAAAGGTATAAGGTAATGGTTTCCCTCGTTGTTGATTTCCTTGGTTATATATTTCTTATAGCTGTGACTTAGTTGCCCTATCAATCATGAACTCTCCATCTATCTTAAGTCTCTCTCAAGCAATTATAATAATTTACTAGACGCACTCTCTCAAGCTACGCTAGCTAGATTCACATTACAATTCACTTAGATTGCACCCGAGGTATTGTTATCTCTAATCCAACCTCTAAACACTCGATTATGACTCTCATCTATACTCTGGGAGTGATGTTGTTCAAATAACTACCTAAATATGCACTCTCTCTCAACCAGATACATAATAAATAGGAACAGCTAATTAAGGATCCATTCAATTAACAAAATCAAAACGTAGTTGAACAAATAGAGATTAACAACCAACTCAAAACTATATTAATATAATCACCAATTCATCCCCAACAGGGTTCACCAAAACCATGGATAACAAATTATCTATTCATAAAAATAACTAAATCACAAAAGAATTCATATTCCAAGGTAAAAAAAACAAAGAAGAAGATTAAAGATTGATGCCCAAAGATCATTCTTGCTTTTTGCCCTTCCTTCTAATGTTTTCCACTTCCAAAAAAAATCATTTTCCTCGTTCTTTGCTGGCTTCCTTTGTTTAATATAGGGTTTAGGGCTTAAAATCACATATTTTATACTTTGGTCCCTGATATTTACGTGTCTTGTGCGGTCCTACCACTGTTACGTCAGGACTCGCGGCCAGAGTGGCCTTCAGAATGCAGTAGTGTTCTGCTGCGGTCCTACTGTAACCGCAATTTTTTACCATGTTCTGTTTGAAATTTTGAAAAACGTAAAACATGAAAGTTGTATCCCTTTGAATTAGCTTTCCAACCATATATGGAGCCCAAATGACGTTCTGAGCAAATAGTTATGTCTATTTTAATAGACAGTGCACAATATGCCTACTCGAGTCTTCATTCGTACTTAATTATCAAATTTGACCCCCGAACCCGATCCCGACTTAATTTCTTGAGCTCTTACTCAGAATTTAAAGCTCCGAATCACTTAATTTTATTCTATAACATTTATATAGCTCGAAATCACTCCTACAAGGCATAAAACACATGATTAGTGCAAAATGCTAGTGATTAAGGCTCAAACTCAATTAAAGTGCAATCAATTCGAGTATAATAAGCGACTAAAATATGCAATTATAACCTATCATCAAAAGGAATTATGCTTAATTAAGGTGAATTAATTTAGTTTTTATGGTTAATTTAACTCGGCTTGAATTAAATATTATGTGCGGATAAATTATTGCCAGAGTCGGGCGACAATCATAGTCATGGGCGCCACGACATTCTTGAAGGAAACTACTGTCAAATTTCAGAACCATTAGAGAAGAGTCGAAGCAAATTCCAGCACGAGATTTTCTACGTCATGATACAATTACTACCAGTATAATCCTACCTTTCCATTTCGAATAATGTGTATGCTTTTAACAGTCATGGGTTTGAATTTATATATTTGTCTTACTAGAATGGGGAATGACAATTTAGTGTGATAGAGACGCCGTGTCATCATGTCACATATGCGGCTATTTGCCATATATTAATATCATGTGGAAGATTATATAGGAGGAAGGCTAGCTTTTATGAAAAAATTATAGAGAAGTATGAATATTTCATTGGGAAGACCCTAGATACCTATAGATTTTCTAGGAAATTCCTTAGACGATTTTAGCTACGTAGAAAATTCTAGAGAAAGGCTTACTTATACTCCCTCTATTTCAAATTAAATGAGGTAGTTTGACTCGGCACAGAGCTTAAGGAATAAAAAGAAAGACTTTTGAAATTTGTGATCTTAAAAGTTTAAGACGTAAAGCTTTATGGGGATATGACTTTTGCGCGGTTATAAAAGCTTCTCATTAAGGGTAAAATGTTAAATTGAGGAATTTATTATTTTCAAATTTAGAAATGTGTCATTTATTTTGAAACAGACAAAAAAAGAAAGCACATCATTTAATATGAAATGGAGGCAGTAAATAATAATGGACTTTTGTAACAATTAATATTTACACACTAGGTTCTAGGATAATGGTATATAAAGGGGGCCATTCATTTGTAATTCACCAAGAAAAAAATTTAAGTTCTCTCTAATATAAAGCTTCCCCTAACAACTCTCTTGTGTTCTTTCTAACTTTCTCTTAGCGATCTTGAGTATAGTAAGGCTGACTTGACATAGCAAGAATGTGAGCAAGTTGTGCAAGATCGTGATCGAGTTGTCAAGTGTCGCACGTGTACTTAGTTAATTACTAAAAATGTGACAATGTGGTATCAGTGTCAGGTTGTAACTAAGGAAATGGAGAAGGATGGAGAAATTAACACTGCCAACACCCAAGCCTGCATAATCCAGGATCCTGCTAGCAAGAAGGGCCTTAATAAAAAGAGGAATGCTGCCAACAAGAGTCAGGAGGTGCAACCCAAGTTTATGTCCAATGATGGACTTACATTGCGATAACAATCAATGAAGCGAGCGAGGATGAAGTGGAGGTCCTGTCCAAGGACAACTAGCTTGGTAAATTGTGGGTGATAAAGATGAATGCAAGGATGGACGCCGTGGAGATCTTTGGCCAAGGCTTGGGGAAGGTGGAGGGCACCCATTATGTTCTTAAGGGGTGAACTCTTTAAAATATTGAGAGTATCAAAAATGACTTGGAGAGCCGTACATAGACCGAGATGGAATGAAGGGAAACCATCACTGCCTTAGAGTGCAGACTCATAGAGGCTTTGAGTATTATCGATGCTCTGGAGGCAAAGATAGAGTCACTGGAAGAGAATGTTAATGCACGTGTAAGCAAGGCAGCCAGCAATGTCGTGGTGATGAGGAAGGCCAAGATCGAGGCTCCCAAACCCCCGGTGTTCAAAGGTGTTCCTGATGCACAAGATGTAGAAAACTTCCTTTGGCACGTGGAGAAATACTTCAATACGGCAAAGTTAGGGATGACGTGTCCATATCAGCACTATGGCATTGTACCTATCAAAGACTGCCATGCTATAGTGGAGAAGTAAGATGGTCGGCGTGGATAAAGGTCTATGTAGCATTAGCACGTTGGATCAATTCAAAGATAAGTTCAAACGACTGTTCTTTCTAAACAATGTCTTTTATGATGCAAGGTGCAAGCTTAGGAGTTGAAGCAAATGGGTAACTTACATGACTAGGTCAAGTATTTCACTACCTTTATGCTTCAAATCCCCAACCTGCCCAATGATGACTTGTTGTTCCACTTCATGGACGGGTTACAAAATTGGGCTAAGCTGGAGTTGCAACACCTGCAAGTAGCAGATATAGACCAAGCCATATTGAAGGATGAATCATTGATGGATTTCAGGCATGACAAGAACGACAAAGGAAAATGAGAGGAATCAAAGCTTAAAAATATCAAAGGTGGGTAGAGACTGTGGCAAAGGAAAGGGGATATGACAACAATACTACTAGACTCAAGATTCTAAAAAGTCAAATGGCAATCAGGGCTACACCAAGAAGGAGGCACATATCGAGAAGAAGGAATGTTACGTATGCGGAGGGTCGCATGACTTCAGGAATTTTCCCAGCATAAAGAGCCTCAGCTCCATGGTCCATGAACGGAAGGAGCACCCGCAAGGAGAGAGTTCTGGAACCGCACAGATGGATATGATTAGATTATGTGGTGCTGTGACAAAGTCCAACTTACCGAGAATGGCAATCGGTATATGGATGTCACCATCAACAACAAGGCCACTCGTGCAGTGGTAGATATCGGAGCAATTAATAATTTCATGATTGTGGCTGCCACAAAGAGACTAGAATTGAAGCTTTCTCCAACCAACTCTCGCATCAAGATCGTCAATGCCGGGGTACAAAGTATTTGTGGGGTAGCTAATAGAGTTGGTCTCAAATTCGGATCTTGGAAAGGTATTAAAAACGCTATTGCAATCGCTATGGATATCTTTGACATCGTACTAGGGCAAGAGTTCTTTAGACATTTTCATACTTTGATCGACCCATACCTCTAACGTCTCTTGGTTATGGAGCGAGAAAGAGCTTGCATGGTACCTATAGTAGCTATGCCACATGGACAGATCCAAGCACAACTCTCAGATATCCATGCTATCAGGGGGATCAAGAACGGGGAACCGACGTTCAGGGAAACCATTGCAAGTCTACAGGAAGACACGAGTTTTCAAGAGACACCGCCGTCTTGCACAGATGAGTTGCTTGAGGAAAAAAAAGTTGTCTTTGCTGAGGAGTTGCCTAAGAACTAGCCTCCTCGGCAAGAGGTGGATCACAAGATTAAGTTGGAGCCAGGGGCTAAGCCACCCGCATTTGCCCTATATCATATGGCACCTCCTGAGCTAGTGGGTCTCTGGCAACAATTGAAACTGTTGCTAGGTGCTGGTGACATTTGACCATCAAAGGCACCTTCCAGTACATGAATATTGTTCTAGAATCTCTTCTTGTGCATAGACTATCGATCCCACTCATTGTTGACTTCTTTGATAGACTTGGGCAAGCCAAGTACTTTATCAAGGTGGATATTCACAAGGGCTAGGTTTGCATTGCAGAAGGAGATGAGACAAAGATGGCATGTGTGACGAGATTTGGAGGCTTTGAGTAGTTGATGATGCACTTCGACTTAAGCAATGCGCCAGCCACATTTGTACCCTCACGAACAAGATTTTCTATCCCTACCTTGATTAGTTCATGGTATACTACCTAGACGACATAGTCATATACCGTAACACCATGGAGGATCACATTAAGAACTTAAGGAAGGATTTCCATGTAGCGGGAGAATGGGATACATATCTTGAGGGAGAAATGCGAGTTGAACAATCAAAGGTGCACTTAGTAGGCCATGTTATTAGCAATGGTGAGCTACGAATGTACGAGGTTAAGGTACGTGCTATCTAGAAGTGGTAGGCACCTACAAAGGTAACTGATTTGAGATCCTTCCTCGGTCTTATTAACTACTGTTGTCGGTTCATCAGTGGCTATATTAGGAAAGTCTGTACCATTGATTGAGCTGCAAAAGAAGAACAAGCCATATGATTGGACGGAACATTGTGAAAAGACATTTGAAGACCTTAAGGTAGCTTTAACAAAGGAGCCAATCTCTGCATTACCTGAATTTTCTAAGAGATTTGAGGTGTACACAGATGCCTTAGACTTTGCCATTGGGGTGTTCTGATGTAGGATAAGCATCATATAATGTTTGACAGCTACAAGTTAAATGAGACGGAGCTGCATTATACGGTGAGAGAGAAGGAAATAACTGTCATTGTGCATTGCCTTCATACATGGAGATATTATTTGCTTGGATCAAGGTTCATGATAATGACTCACAATGTGGATACTAGCTACTTCTTAGTGTAAAAGAGGCTCACACCAAAACAGGCTAGGTGGTAGGATTTCTTGGCCGAGTTTGATTGTATGCTGGAGTATAAGTCGGGCAAAGGTAACAATGTAGCCGATGCTTTGTGCCGGAAAGCCGAGCTAGCTGCCATCACCTTAGCAAGTTGGGACATTCACGAGGCTATAAAAGAAGGCATGCATCAAAATCCAGTATCCAAACAGCTTATCGATTTAGCCAACCAGGGCAAGACAAGACGTTTTGGGCTGAAGACGATGTATTACTTACCATAGTTGGCGGGTCTACGTACCTATGTTTAGAGACATTACTGTGGATCATAAGGGAGATTCATGACACAATATGGGCTACTGATCTAGGCAGACATTGCACCAGGGCCTTGGTTGAGTCAATCTACTATTGTCCATGCATGCGAGATGACATAAAATGTTATGTGCCGACTTATCGTGTATGCCAGCAGGCCAAGGTTGAGCAACAACAACCTAGAGGACTTTTGGAGCCACTACCGATTACGGAGTGTCCATGGAGATCTTGAATGTGTACTTTATCAGTTGCGTACTAGAATCTGATGGTTATGGTACTATTATGATGGTCGTAGATAGGTTTTCTAAATTTCCAACATGCCCCCCTCACCAGGTTGCACAAGTATGGAAACCGCCAAGCTATTCTTTAAGAATGTGGAAAAGTATTGGGCTTACCAAGGCATATCATTAGTGATCGAGAACTATGTTTTATTGGAAGCTTTTGGAGAGAGATATTCGACATACTTGGCATAGAACTGCACTTTTCCACTAGTTTTCACCCATAGACGGATGGACAAACAGAACGGGCCAATGCCTTACTAAAATGCTACTTGAGGCATTATGTGAGCGTGCATCACAAAGATTGGGCAAGGCTCGTAGCCATCACCCAATTCTTTTATAGCTTGCAGCAAAATGAGTCCACTAGGCAGACACCATTTGAGATAGCCAGATGCCAACAACCACAAACTCCGGATTCATTACCAGGCGCATTCACGGGAAAGTTCTTTGGGGCTTATGATATGGCCAAAAGATGGAAAAGCAGCTTGACACTACTAAGTCCCAATTGGATAGGCAACTAAGAAGATGAAAATGTTTGCGAACCATAAGTGGAATCCCATGGACTATAGAGTTGGGGACATGGTCAAGATGCAGTATAACTCGAGGTAATTCAAGATATTACGAGGCATGCATCAGAATCTGATTCCCAAGTATGAGAGGCCATTCAAGATCGTCGCCAAGGTAGGCAAGATCTCATACAAGATTTGTGAGCATGTGATTTTTGCCCTACATGAGAATTACTCCCAAAAAATTCAAAAAAATAAAATAGTTTTGTGTTGTGCGTGATTTTGTGATTTTTGTGTTATTTTT
>JASVEL010010338.1:0-117352 GCA_032618575.1 Nicotiana noctiflora
TCTCAATAAATAATCAATAACTCAGGATTTCCGGGAATCGAACTTGTGGTCCCTACCAATAACTCGGGATCTCGGGAATCGAACCCGTAGTCCCTACCAATAACTCGGGATCTCGGGAATCGAACCCGTAGTCCCTACCAATAACTCGGGATCTCGGGAATCGAACCCGTAATCCCTACCAATAACTCAGGATCTCGGGAATCGAACCCGTAGTCCCTACCAATATCACTCCGGATCTCTGGGAATCGAACCCACAGCCCTGGGTCTCCGGGAATTGAACCCGCAGTCCACAAGCACAGCAAATAAAGGAATACACAAAGAGAGTAAATTATGCTTAACTATAACTTCACCGAAAAATAGTACCAATAATTATCAAAAATAAGACAATTAGGCAACTAGACAGTCAGGTACTACCTAATCATGCTTTTCTAACTACTACCGATAAAATATCAAATTAACAGCTAAAGACAGAAATATCACTCATCGAACATTTTTAAATAAAATATGTGTTCAACAACCAGCGCATGTACACGCCCGTCACCTCGCGTACAAGGCATTTAAATTATCACATGATATCCTAGGGGTGAAAATTCCCCCACACGAGGTTAGACAAGTCACTTACCTCGACTCCGGTACAAAACCACTATGAAACAGCTCTCTTGCCGCGAATGTCGGCCTCCACAAGTGTAGAATCTGATAAAAATCAATAGAATCACATCAAAATAGGCTAATTGGGCATTACCCAATCAAAATAACTCAAAATACACCAAAACCCACAAGTTGCCAAAACCCGACTTTCGGTACGCTTATCAAAAAATCACGAAAATTATATATTCGGGTTCCTTATCTCAATACGAGTCTAGGCATATAAAATTTACCAAAATCGGACTCCATTTACCCGCTCAAATCAGGGATTTTCTAACATTTAGGCCTATGGCTCAAACCCACCTTTAATCTTCCAATTTCGGTGAAATAATCACGGATTTCATGATAAACCAACGAATTAAGGTCAAGAAACTTACCCCCGATGATTTCCCGATGATATCCCAGCGTTTCCCCTTCAAAATCCTCTCTTGGAGCTCAAAAATGGCGTTTTTGTGTATGGGGGTCGCGGGTGTTATGTTCTGAACTTAAGCTCACTGCCAGACATTTTCCTTCATCGCGTTCGCGTGGCCTGTCACGCGTTCGCGATGCTCTAACCCATTTACCCTTCGCGTTCGCGTGACGCCACTCGCGTCCGCGATGCACAACCGGCTAACCCTTCGCGAACGCGGCGCTAGTCCACGCGTTCGCGATGACCTTATTTCTCATCCAACCCGCCTTGCTCTTCGCGAACGCGACACAGGGATCGCGAACGCGGTGCCTCCCCTTTTTCCACTACGCGAACGCGACGGATTGGACGCGAACGCGATGCTCCGCAGCACCCAGCCTACGCGAACGCGAACAAGGCCCTCGCGAACGCGATGGCTTAAATCTTGCCCAGTGATCTGCAGTTTTTCTGCAGACTTTTCATGTTCCAAAATGCCGGATGATGGTCCGAATTCATCCCGAGGCCTCCGGGACCCCAACGAAAACCACCAACATATTCCAAAACACGATACGAACTTGTTCCAATCATAAAAACACCATCCTAAACATCAAAATCACCAATTACACACGGATTCAAGCCTAAGTTTCTTCAAAACTTTCAAAACTAACATTCGATCCAAAACCCAACCAAACGACGTCCAAATGACCTGAAAATTTGCGGACATATTCAAAATCACATAACGAAGCTACAGAAATTGTCGGAATTCCATTCCGACCCCCGGATCAAAATCTCACCTATCGTTCGGATTCGCCAAAATTTCAACCTTCGGCATTTCAAGCCTAATTGAGCTACGGACCTCCAAAATACATTCCGAACGCGCTCCCAACCCCGAAATCACCTAACGGAACTAATGGAACCATCGGATTTCCGTTCCGAGATCGTCTTAACACTGTTCCGGCTACGTGCCATTTTCTAGCTCAAAGCTCTTATTTAGGGACTAAGTGTCCCAAAATGCTCAAATTTTTAGAACCGACTCTCCCGGCAACCCACAATAGCAGAAATGAACTTGGGGGAACAGTTAAATTAGGGATTGGGGCGAAATTTTCTAAAACGACCGGTCGGGTCGTTACATTTATGTATTATCTCTTTAATTTATGACTATTTGATGTATTGTGCCCATATTGGCAGTGGCAATTACAGTGATGAAAAAAGAAAGATACGTAGCAAAAAAACAGATTGAAAATGAACCATAAGTAAAGATCGCATGTTCAATAATATTCACGCAAGCTGCATTCAGTGGCGCTGTGGCGGATGCAGTATAATGTGTACGGGTTCAACTGAATCCATAACTTTTGACGCAGAGTAAAAAATTATATGTGAAATTTTATTAAAATTGTAAAAATAATATATATGAACCCATAATTTTAAAAATATAATAGGTTTGAATCCATAAAATTTAAATCCTGGATCCGCCTCTGATTTACATAGTGTTAGCGCAAAGATACGGTAATAATTAAGTTTCAAAAATAATTATTATTTAATAGATAAAAAAAAATGAAAAAGTCCAAGGAAGAATTGCTTCCAATTCAAACAAAGATTTGAAAGTTTGTGCAAATTCATTTTACTGCTCAGTGTTACAGTGTGGATGAGATTAGTTCGACACTGGAATATTACAATTTTATCCACCAAGTAATTATTTTTTGTAGAAATACTCTTGGACTATTTTGGTCAACCAATATTGTATTCATGCTTTTATAATATTATAATTATAATATAATAATTATAATTATAAATAATATAATATAATTATATAATAATAATAATATAGATAGATATACAACAACAACAACAACCCAATATAAGGGTAGAGAAATTATTTTTAAATAAATAGATATAAATATAAATATAGAAATATCTATAGATAAATTATATTGGAAAAGATGTGAATGAGAGTAACTAAAATAAATATGCCTTTCGCCGATTTCTAAGACTACCTTTCCCATGATAAATTATATGAAAATAATTTCTTACATTCATTTGTTACGCCAAATAAATTAAGAGTATTGTTATGAAATAATAAAAGAAGAAGAACAATATTGTAGAGAAAAAGAGAGAGAGAATTCTTATTGAATTTTGGGATGATTTACAATGGGTTAAGACCCCTCTATTTATAAGAGAAATATGACTTAGTCACAAAGTAAAACTCTCCACAATATAGACATTCACTCCAAATAGAATTCTATTCTTAACACTCCCCCTTGAATGTCTACTCAATAAGTAATGTGCCTCATTAAAACCTTAACTAAAAGAAAACCCAATGGGAAAAAAAATCTAGAAAAGGAAAAAGAGTACACATATCTAATAATACGCATTTTGGTTGCCTCGTTAAAAACCTCGCAAGGAAAACCCAGTGGGACAAAACCTTGTAAGGGAAAAAGAGTGCAACGCGCATTAACTCCCCCTGATGAGAGCATCAATTCACATCCTTAAGCCTTCGCATCCCAATCTTGTGCACTAGCTTCTTGAATGTTGACGTCGACAAGGATTTTATATCAGTTTCAATATATTTTCATAACGACATAACATAGAGATATCTTCATTCATATATTCAGGTACCTGAATCTCTCATGAGATATTATGAAGTGTTATGTCATGTGATCTTCTAGATCACTTGCCTCCTTTATTATGATCATTTTGATCATTTACTCATCTTCTTTATCAAGAAGTTTATTTGAAACTGATATGTTTATATGCTTTAAGCGTACCATAAACTTTGTCCTTCTAGGACTTAATATGAGCATTTGCAATGAGAATATATTTACTTTCTTTGCTTCAGCAAATGCGCCTCGCATGCTTTGCAATAAATTACACATGAATTATCCTTTTATGAATTTCAAGTTCATATTATCTTATTCGAGGATCTCGATGTATAAATGATAATTCATTCCATGTAACGTTTTTCTCAACTGTTGTATCTTCTCTCCCCCTCATGTTAGAAAAACTAACTTGTTTTCTCAACATTGAGAACTCATCTTTGTGCGTTATGGTGTTAATCAAAATATACACCGCACACCAATAATAATAAGATGGAATTATTTGGTTCCTGACCCTGAACCACTTGTGAGGGGAGAATGTAATATACTTTCGTATATATTCTATATCAAATTAATATAGATAACTTTGTTCTCATAAGCAATAATTTAGCTATTCAGTGGAGACACTCAATAAATCATTTTGCTAAACCAGCTGTGATGTAGACCAACTTATCAAGATGAACTTCTTGAATAGAAAATCTGGAAATTATGCTCTAAATCAAATTATTGAGCAAGTTACATCGCACACACCGGCCAGGTTGCGGGTTAATAATAATTGTACATGTAACCATCTCATAGATGCATCTTATGTGGTATAAATGGCGGGTGAATGAGCCCATATTCACCGTTGATATTTCCAGCATTCATGGAATTCAATCCCACTTTTAGTTGGTAAATTAATTAATGAGAACATGCACATAAAAGAATTCGTAAAGAACTTTCTAGTTCTTTAATATTTACCCATGTGAATTCTCTTTATTTTTGCACATCATACTTAAATTGATATGGGTAAATCAGTTATCCCAACTGAATAAATTTTCAATATTGATAAATTTTAAATTTACACCATGATATGTGCAATTATGAATAAACTCCAAGTTTATTATGATATGAGTTTTATATCAATAAAATATCCACTTCATTGTGGTATTTTTTTGTTTATGTAGTACAAATTGGAGATAAAGCGGGTAGCTTTTTACATACATACTACCCCGCTACAAGTTGTAGTAATAGAAGATATTAAATCTTTCCTTTATTTATAGTCTCAATATAATCAACTGCTTTCGCAAATACTTTGGAAACTGAATATGTTTCTTTGAGACTAACTACAACACAATACCTTATTGGTAACCAATTATGTTTCTCCAAAATAATAATAATTGGCTCTTCGAGAGCTCTCAATTAATTTTGCACTACAACAGATTCATCATCATCCATGTGGTGAATATCTCTTTTAAAGAGAAACTTATATCATTATGGTCATGGACAAAATTATATGCAAGATATGTTTCTTGCATTATTGTTGTCCTTTAATAATCACATTGCCAAAATATTTTGGCGTACAATAGGTACGTGACCAATGGCCATTCATGTCATAATAATGATATTATTTTCTTATATCATCTCAAACCTCCTTCTAGAGGTGAGTGTGGTATATTCAATACCAATAGCATGTTCATATTCTTTCAAGAATGAATATATATTCATAAATCAGATGTTTTCTCATTCTCACCATGAATGGACCATAGTCATCTGTATGTGCTTTATAAAATCTCATGTCAAATCGATGACAAATATTTTCACAATGTGTGGGATTATTTTGAGAATCCTTATTGTTCCCATTACCACAAATGATGACGATTATAATTTCGTCTATTGTCACGTCCACATCCATTGTTACCTTCACGGTAATAATTTTGTCTTCTTTCAGGCTTATCAAATTGATATCACATTCTCTTAAGGGAATGAGAATGGAGCAAATTCAATGGGACGAGTTTTCAATTCTTTGCCCACAATTATACATGAATTTAATCATGGCAAGACATAGAAATTTTACCACTTTATGTGGGTGTAATTTCTTAAAAACTCCATTAGAGTTATAATCAAACTTTGTTGTCTTTGCCTGTATATAAAATCAAATTATAGAATTTCAAGAATTTGAAAGAGAAAAGTAAAATACTTACCTTAAATCCAGAATTTTAATCATGAATGAAGTTCACGAAACAATTGACAATCATTATGCTCAATCCCAAAGTTTCTACTCAATTGGTTAGAGTCTCGTGCTGATAACGTGTTATGAAATAATAAAAGAAGAAGAACAATATTGTAGAGAAAAAGAGAGAGAGAATTCTTATTGAATTTTGGGATGATTTACAATGGATTAAGACCCCTCTATTTATAATAGAAATATAACTTAGTCACAAAGTAAAACTCTCCACAATATAGACATTCACTCCAAATAGAATTCTATTCTTAACAAGTATAACTTTTATACCTTTATAATGTTTATGTTGTAAAATATGTTATATAACTTATGGTTGTAAATTCTAAAATATTTGTTGATTTCATCAATAATTATGAAAATTTATAAAAATCAAGGAAAAGTCTCTATAATAATATTTTCAACCACAAGCCTCTGCGATCATTTTGTTATAACGTTAAGCTTTTGGCCAGCATAAGTAAAGAAGACACCAGTGTGTGGGTGGATTGTATGACCTCCGTTAACGTCATAGATATCGTCATGTGATTCGGAGATAACAGTAGTGTTAACTTTAACGGCAGAATCAAAATTGGGAATACTTGGTGAAACATGAAGTTGAACAACAAACTCAACAATTCCTTCTAATACATAACTTTAAACTTAAACAAGACAAAGCAATTAGTTTATTTCCCTCAAGCAGAAATCATATTTCTTTTATCGTATAAACCCATAGAAATCAAAGAAAATATATTCTCTATAATAATATTCTTAAGAACAAGCCTCTGTGCGATCATTTGTTGTAACATTGAGATTTTGGCCAGCATAAGTGAAGAAAACACCAGTGTGTGGGAAAATTGGTAGACCTCCGTTAACATCATAGATATCGTCATGTGATTTGGAGATAACGGTAGTGTTAACTTTTGTAACAGAATCGAAATTAGGAATGCTTAGTGAAACATCAAGTTGAACACAATCACATGTATTTTCCACAGTAGCATTCCATACTTGTTGTCCGCTGACAGTTCCGCTAAGTTTTTCTTGGCTAATTACAATTCCAGGATTGCATCTGAAACCTGAAAAGGAAGAAAATAATTAGTTGTATGTAATTAATTTCTTCTAATTCTTGAAATTTTGACTATATTCAGAAAAGATTTCGTGAATTCAAACTTTAGAGCCAGATGATTTAAATATGTCATATACTAATAATGTTAATATTGTCATTATACAAGACAAAACATTCATATAGAAAATATCACAAAAATAATATAAAGAACGAGAAAAATTAATTTCTTCGTTGAGTATTAATTGAGAGAGAAAAAGAATGAAGGGGAATCTTGGAGTAATGGTAAAGTTATATTTGTATGACTTATAGGTCATGAGTTTAAGTTGTTAAGTTAGCCACGGATCTCCTTGGGGTAGGCTGCCTACATTACATTCCATTAGGGTGCGTCCTTTTCCCGAACCCTATGTACCGGGCTGTCCTATTATTTTAGAGGAGAAAGAGAGGGTGTGTGTGAGAGAGAGAGAGAAAGAGTAAAAGAATAAGAAAAGGTTTGAGATTAATACCTTCAGCAATGAAAGCAAGAGAAAGGAGTAAGCCAAGAACTTTGATGAATGCTGCCATTGAAATTTTGTGTTAGTGTTTCTTAAGTTTGTGTATTTCTTTACTTGATTATTATGTTTTTTTTTATGCCTAACAACTTCAAATTTATAGATAATTTATGTGGGATTGATTTAGGTACATAATGAAATGGAGGTTCTATGCTAGGTAAGTTTAAATTTGGTTTCCTATAGAGATGATTGAGTATTACTAGTATTTACCATAACAATTCTGCTGATTAAAGATTATCTAAAACTGCACAAATAGAGAGATTTTTGTCAAATTTGATATTTATAAAATTACTTTATCTGCATCAAGATGAAAACAGAAAAGGAGAATAAAAGAAAATAAAATACATTTGCATTTCTTTTTTCCCCCTTATTTCGTTTTGAAGCTAGGTACCTTAGGTAAGTAGCATTCTCCACTAAAATTGTGAAGTCATTACCAAAATTATGAGAAGAGAGATTTTGTCACACTTGATGGGTGAAATGTAAGGGAGATTTATCATTACCATAATAAGGGTGTTCTAACTGAACCGAAAGATCGCACCAAATAGAACAGTTAAACAAAATTCGATTAGGTTTGATTTGGTATTAAGCAAAAAAATCTGAACCAAATCAACATATAAATATATACTTTTAAAACTTTATATAACATTTTCTTTAAAAATCTGTCTAGAAATATTTGTGATCCTCTGATGGGATATAATATTTAATACAACTATAAAATGCATCTATTTTTATTTACTTTAGATAATGGTTGATTTTTACTTGTATCATCACTTTCTTATCAAGTTTTATTGAAATGCATCAATGTCACGACCCGGATTTCCCACCATCGGGAGTCATGATGGCGCCTACTAGAGGAAGCTAGGCAAGCCAAATATTACTTACATTTCCATTAGTTACAACTCTGATCAAGACTTTAAAATTAAAACATATAAATTTCAGCGGAATAATTAAACTTAGCGGAAGACTTAGTCAATCTTATCAGATATGATAAGGAAACCCAATATGATACACTATCCAAGACTGGTGTCACAATACTCACGAACTTCTAAGAATAATAAACACAATTGTCTGAAAGAAAACATAAGCTGTTCATATCGAATACATGAGATAACAGAATAAAATACATAGATAGAAAAGACAACGGGTCCTGCGGACGCTTGCAAGGCTAACTCGTAGTCTCAGTGGTCGGAATATCCACAATCGCTACTGCCGCTCCTGCTGTCCGTAACCTGTATCTGCGCAAAAAGAACGCAGAGTGTAGTATCAGCACAACCGACCCCATGTGCCGGTAAGTGCCTAGCCTATCCCGGCGAAATAGTGACGAGACTAAGGCCAGTCACCCACATAAACTTGTACAGTTGCAATATATATATATATATATACAAAACATTTATAAGGAAAGACTCTGCTCTGAAATAACAGTCAATAACCAATGATATCCAGAGTAATCTAGTCAACAGAATAAATCTTACTTTCATATCTCCTTTCCTTTTTCATTTCATATCTCGTGGTAGGCGTACCACCCGTTCCCAACTATAACAGTAATTATATATTGTGGTAGGCGTACCACCCGCTCCAAAATATATATCAATAGATTATATCTTGTGGTAAGCGTACCACCCACTCCCAAATATAATAATAGGCTACCGGCAACTATGGCCAATGCCAAGATTTAAATCACTTTGTGGTCGGCGTGCCACACAATCCCATTTCTTATCATATAAGTGGTCGGCGCGCCACACGATCCCAATTCATAAATATATATATTACCGGCATTTAACCAATAATCTCTGCATCAACAATATTTATAATTACCGGTTTTGAACCAATAACTGATAATAATTCAACAATTTATCTCCATTACCGGTGTGACACCAATAACTCTTAATCAACAATTTATACATAACTAATTCCTATTCCTTCAAGCTAGGATAGAACAAACACTTAACTCAAAAGTTTACGAACGATTCAATCCGTAGCAATGCCTTTTCCTTTCGAATTTGGCTCCAATCCAATCGTATCTATACACAATTGATTTAATATCATCAACTCTACTTAACAAACTAGTTCATATTGCTAAATATGATTTTTACAACATTCTGCCCGGAATAGTAAAAATCGACCCCGAGCCCACATAATCGAAACTCAAGTTTCGAACCAAAATAAGTTCACCCAATCCTCCATGAGTTCAAATATACAATTTGTTCTTAAGTTCGACTCCAAAACGAGGTCTAGATCGCAAATTCTTTCAAAGCCCTAACTATACCCATTTCTCTAATTTTTCAACCAATTTACAAATGTTTAGGCCTAAGAATTTGATTGATGTTGATGAAAAATGAAGAAGACGAGTTAAGCAATACTTATCCAATGAACTTTGATGAAGAAATGCCCCAAAGATCGCCTAAGGGCTGTGGAGAAGAAAGGATTTTGTGAAAATAGGATAAAATCCCGTAAGTGTTCTGTTTTGGGTATTAATTCACTGGGCGAAAATTTACTCTATGCGATCGCAGGGCCTGTGATGCGATCGCATAGAAGAAAAATGGGGACAACAAAATTACTCTATGCGATCGCGGAGGACCAATGCGATCGCATAGAAGGAAAAATGGATGAACTGAAATTACTCTATGCGACCGCAGGGAAAGGTATGCGTTCGCATAGAAGGAAATTCTGGGCCTCGGTCTTACTCTATGCGATCGCGAAGGATAGTATGCGATCGCATAGGAGGAAAAATTGAAGTTATGCGATCGCATGGGCTCTATTGCGATCGCATAGAAGGATTTTTGGGACCTCTGATCTTTGCTCTATGCGATCACAGCTACACCTATGCGATCGCATAGAAGAAAATCTCTGTGCAAAAATTGCAGAGTTTCTGCTGCATTTTCAAGTTCAAAACCATCCCGTTACCTATCCGAAACTCACCCGAGCCCTCGGGGATTCAAACCAAGTATGTACACTAACTCAAAAACATCATACGAACTTGCTCGCGCGATCAAATCGCCAAAATAACATCAAAATCAAGGAATTGAGCCTTAAATCTCAAGAATTCTTTCAAAATTTCATAACTTCCAAAATTTCCAATTTAAAGCCAAAACACGTCAAACGACGTCCGTTTTCAACCAAACTTTACAGGAAGCGCTTAACCAATATATATGACTTGTACCGGGCGTCGGAACCAAAATACGAGCCCGATACCAGTACTTTTTAATAAAAATTCAGTTTCATTTTCCTTAAACATTTTCAGAAAACAATTTAACAGAAAAATTCTTTTACTGGGGTTCTAGACCTCGGATTTCAATTCCGGGCATACGCCCAAGTTCCATATTTTTCTACGGATTTTCTAAGACCGTCAAATCACGGGTCCGGGTCCGTTTACCAAAAATTTTGACCAAAGTCAACCATATCAATATTAATATCAAAATTCTTCAAAATTTTCACATATTTCAACATAAAATTTTTCCAGCTTCGCGCCCGAATTGTGCGCACAAATCGAGGCAACTATAAATGAGGTTTTAAAGACCTCAGAAGCTCGAAATGATTAATAAAATAAGTGATGACCCTTTGGGTCATCAAATTCTCCACCTCTAAAACAACTGTTCGTCCTCGAACGGACAAAAGAAAGAAGTACCTGAGTCAAGGAATAGATGAGGATATCGGCTCCGCATGTCAGACTCGGACTCCCGGGTCGATGCCTCAGGAGGCTGACCCCTCCACTGAACTCGCACGGAAGGAAAACTCTTCGACCTCAACTGTCGAACCTGCCGATCTAGGATAGCTACCGGCTCCTCTTCATAGGACAGATCTTTGTCCAATTGGACAGTGCTGAAATCTAACACGTGCGACGGATCGCCGTGATATTTTCGAAGCATGGACACATGAAACACTGGATGTACAACTGATAAGCTAGGTGGCAAGGCAAGTTTATATGCCACCTCTCCCACACGATCAAGGATCTCGAATGGTCCAATAAACCTAGGGCTAAGTTTGCCCTTCTTTCCAAATCTCATCACGCCCTTCATATGCGATACTCGGAGCAATACTCGCTCCCCAATCATGAAAGCTACATCTCGAACCTTGCGATCTGCATAGCTCTTTTGCCTGGACTGAGCTGTGCGAAGTCTATCTTGAATAATCTTGACCTTATCTAAGGCCTCCTGAACTAAATCCGTGCCCAATAACCGAGCTTCTCCCGGTTCAAACCATCCAACCGGAGAACGACACCGCCTGCCATACAATGCTTCATAAGGAGCCATCTGTATGCTCGATTGATAACTATTATTATAAGCAAACTCTGCCAAAGGCAGGAATTGATCCCACGAACCTCCAAAATCAATAACACACGCCCATAGCATATCTTCCAATATCTGAATAGTCCTCTCGGACTGACCATCCGTCTGGGGATGAAAGGCTGTACTTAGCTGAACTTGCGTGCCTAACTCTCGTTGAACCGCCTTCCGGAAATGTGAGGTAAACTGTGCACCTCGATCTGAAATAATAGAGATTGGCACACCATGAAGGCGAACGATCTCCCTGATATAAATCTCAGCTAACCTCTCGGATGAATAGGTAGTGGCAATAGGGACAAAATGAGCTGACTTGGTCAGCCTATCAACAATTACCCAAACAGCATCAAACTTCTTCCGAGTCTTCGAAAGTCCCTAAATGAAATCCATCGTGATTCGCTCCCACTTCCATTCAGGAAGTTCAATTCTCTGAAATAAAACGCCAGGTCTCTGATGTTCATACTTAACCTGCTGACAATTAAGACACCGTGCCACATATGCCACAATATCCTTTTTCATTCTGCGCCACCAATAATGTTGATGCAAATCTCGATACATTTTCGCTGCACCTGGATGAATAGAATACCGCGAACTGTGAGCTTCTTCTAGAATCAATTCTCTAAGCCCATCAACATTTGGCACACAAATGCGCCCTTGCATCCTCAGGATCCCATCAGCATCTAAGGTGACCTGTTTAGCATCTCCTCGCCGAACCGTATCTCTAAGGTCACATAAATAAGAATCATTATATTGTTGATCGCGGACACGCTCCAATAATGAAGAGCGAGCGATCGTGCAAGCTAGTACTCGACTAGGCTCGGAAATATCCAACCTCACAAATCGGTTGGCCAAGGACTGAACATCCAAAGCAAGTGGCCTCTGATTGACTGGAATATAAGCAAGACTGCCCATACTGGCTGACTTCCTACTCAAAGCGTCGGCCACCACGTTTGCTTTTCCCGGATGATATAAAATGGTGACATCATAATCTTTTAGCAATTCTAGCCACCTTCTCTGCCTCAAATTCAACTCTTTCTGCTTAAACAAATACCGAAGACTCTTATGATCGGTGTATACTTCACATGCTACCCCATACAAATAATGCCTCCAGATCTTCAATGCGTGAATAATCGCCGCCAATTCTAGATCATGCACTGGATAGTTCTTTTCATGAATCTTCAACTGCCTCGAAGCATAGGCAATAACCTTGCCATCCTGCATTAACACCGCACCAAGCCCAATACGGGAAGCATCACAATAAACAGTATAAGGTCCCGTACCTGTGGGTAAAACCAATACCGGTGCTGTGGTCAAGGCCTGTCTTGAGCTTTTGAAAGCTCGCCTCACATTCATCGGACCATTCAAATTGAACACCTTTCCGGGTCAATCTGGTCAGTGGGGTTGCAATAGATGAAAATCCCTCTACGAATCGGCGATAATAACCCGCTAATCCTAAGAAACTCCAAATATCTGTGGCTGATGTTGGTCTAGGCCAGTTCTTGACTGCCTCAATCTTCTTCGGATCAACCTGAATACCTGTTGCCGTCACAATATGACCCAGGAATGCAACTGAACTTAGCCAAAATTCACACTTTGAAAATTTTGCATATAGTTGGCTATCTCTCAGAGTCTGCAAGGCCACTCTGAGATGTTGCGCATGCTCCTCATGACTGCGGGAATATATTAATATGTCATCAATGAAAACTATTACGAACAAGTCTAAATAAGGCCGGAACACCCGATTCATTAATTCCATAAAAGCTGCTGGAGCATTTGTCAACCCAAAAGACATGACCAGAAATTCATAATGTCCATACCGAGTGCGGAACGCTGTCTTAGGGACATCGGATGCCCTAATCTTCAGCTGATGATAGCCAGATCTCAAATCTATCTTTGAAAATACCTTGGCACCCTGAAGCTGGTCAAATAAATCATCAATTCGCGGAAGTGGATATTTATTTTTGATAGTCACCTTGTTTAACTGTCGATAATCAATGCACATTCTCATCGAACAATCTTTCTTCTTTACAAATAATACCGGTGCACCCCACAACAAAACACTGGGTCTAATGAAACCCTTTCAAGTAAATCCTGCAACTGTTCCTTCAATTCTTTTAACTCTGGCAGAACTATACGATATGGGGGAATGGAAATGGGCTGAGTGCCTGGAGCCAAGTCAATACAAAAATCAAAGTCCCTATCGGGCGGCATACCTGGTAAGTCTGAAGGAAATACTTTTCGCGAACCACAGGCACAGAGTCAATAGAAGGAACCTCAGCACTGGAATCATGGACATAGGCCAAATAAGCCAAGCATCCCTTCCCAATCATACGCTGAGCCTTAACATAAGAAATAACATTGCGACTAGTATGACCGGAAATTCCTTTCCACTCTATACGAGGCAAATTCGGCAGAGCTAAAGTCATAGTCTTGGCATGGCAATCTAAAATAGCATGATATGGAGATAGCCAATCCATGCCTAATATAATATCGAAGTCCACCATATTTAGGAGTAATAAATCAGCACGGGTCTTGAGACCCTCAATTACTATAATACATGACCGATGAACTCGATCAACCACAATAGAATCGCCTACTGGTGTAGACACATGAACAGGAACACTCAGTGGATCACTAGGATGAATCAAGTACTGTGCAAAATAGAAAGACACGTACGAATATATAGACCTAGGGTCAAATAATGCTGATGCCTTTCTATCACAAACCAAAATATTACCTGTAATGACGGCATCAGAAGACTCAGCCTCTGGTCCGGCGGGAAGTGCATAACATCGGGGATGTGCCCCACCACCCTGAGCAGTATCTCTAGGACGATCAGCTGCTGGCTGGTCTCTACCTCTATCGGTCTGAGCTCCACCTCTATGACCTCTACCTCCACCTCTATGTCCTCTACCTCCGCCTCTAGCTGGCTGGGCAGGTTGTGGGGGAACTGGGGCCTGAATCATGGCACGAGAACCCTGCTGCTGAGATCTGTCAGAAGATCGAGGGCAATACTTTGCAATGTGCCTAAGATCACCGCACATAAAACAAGCCCTAGGCTGCTGAAAATAGCGAAGTGGTGGTGCACTGATAGGCTGTTGATCAGAGTAGCGTGGCTGAGAATTACTATCACCAGAAGCATCGTGACAAACCTGAAGAGCTGACTGATAAGGCCTAGGAGGATGGCCTCTATCATGAGAATCTCTACCTCCAGACGAGGTACCACTGAATCTACCCGAATTACGAGATCTCTTATCTGATCCATGTCTTGCTCCCTGTGACAGAGCCATCTCGATCCGGCGGGCTGCATTAGCCGCCTCCTGAAAAGTGATTTCAGTTCCTGCCCCCAAAGCCATTTGTAGTCGAATTGGCTGATTCAAGCCATCAATAAACCTTCTCACCCTTTCCCGATCTGTGGTAAGTATGATAATAGCATGACGAGCCAGGTCCACGAACCTAGTCTCATACTGTGTGACAGACATAGAACCCTGATGAAGACGCTCAAATTGTCTGCGCAGAGCCTCCCGCTGAGTTGCCGGAAGAAACTTTTCTAAGAACAATTCTGCAAATTGCTCCCAAGTCAAAGATGATGATCCCGCTGGCCTGGATAGACAATAATCCCTCCACCAAGTCTTAGCAGAACCAGATAATCGAAAAGTAGCAAACTCCACACCATTAGTCTCCACAATGCCCATAGTACGGAGAACCTCGTGGCGGCTATATAGGAAATCTTAGGGATCCTCTGAAGGAGTGCCGCTGAATGTGGTAGTGAACAACATGGTAAACCTGTCCAATCTCCATAACGCGTCAGCAAACATAGCTGCACCATTATTAGCCTGAGTCACAATTACAAGCTGAGCTACCTCAACTGGTTGAATAGCAGGAACCTAAGCCTGGGGAATTACTGGCTCCGGAGTGCACGTAGTAGGAGTCTGATTACCTCCTCCAAGCCTGAGAAGTGGCTGGTGCTACTGGTAATAAACCTGCTCTGGTGATATTGTCCATAAAACCTGCTATCCGGACCAAAGCATCCTAAAGATCCGGTGAAAACATAACTCCTCCTGGGACCTGAGCTGGGCCTACTGGAGCTGCTGGGACTGGAACCTCCTCCTCGATATGAGCCTGAGGTTCTGTCACTCGTGCTGCTGCTCGGGGCTGAGCTCTGCCCCTACCTTGTCCTCTAGGACGACCTCGACCTCGGCCTCTACCCCTAGCAGGAGCTGCCGCTGCTGGGACCTCGGGCTGTTGGTCAGTAGATGAGGATGCACGTGTCCTTACCATCTGCGGAAGAACAGAGTAGAAGTTCAATTAACATTTGAAAGATCAAGTCGCACGACCGGAAAGAATAAAGGGAAAATTTTCCTAACTCTGTAGCCTCTGGAGGATAAATACAGACGTCTCCGTACCGATCCCTCAGACTCTACTAAGGTTGTTCGTGAGTTGTGAGACCCGGATTTCCCACCATCGAGAGTCATGATGGCGCCTACTAGAGGAAGCTAGGCAAGCCAAATATTACTTACATTTCCATTAGTTACAACTCTGATCAAGACTTTAAAATTAAAACATATAAATTTCAGCGGAATAATTAAACTTAGTGGAAGACTTAGTCAATCTTATCAGATATGATAAAGAAACCCAACATGATACACTACCCAACACTGGTGTCACAATACTCACGAACTTCTAAGAATAATACACACAATTGTCTGAAAGAAAACATAAGTTGTTTACCTCGAATACATGAGATAACAAAATGAAATACATAGATAGAAGAGACAACGGGTCCTGCGCACGCCTGCAAGGCTACCTCGTAGTCTCAGTAGTCGGAATATCCACAATCGCTACCGCCGCTCCTGCTGTCTGTAACCTGTATCTGCGCAAAAAGAGTGCAGAGTGTAGTATCAGCACAACCGACCCCATGTGCTGGTAAGTGCCCGGCCTATCCCAGCGAAATAGTGACGAGACTAAGGCCAGTCACCCACATAAACCCGTACAGTTGCAATATATATACATATACAAAACATTTATAAGGAAAGACTCTGCTCTGAAATAACAGTCAATAACTCATGATATCCAGAGTAATCTAGTCAACAGAATAAATCTTACTTTCATATCTCCTTTCCTTTTTCATTTCATATCTCGTGGTAGGCGTACCACCCGCTCCCAACTATAACAGTAATTATATATTGTGGTTGGCGTACCACCCGCTCCCAAATATATATCAATAGATTATATCTTGTGGTAGGCGTACCACCCACTCCCAAATATAACAATAGGCTACCCGCAACTATGGCCAATGCCAAGATTTAAATCACTTTGTGGTCGGCGTGCCACACGATCCCATTTCTTATCATATAAGTGGTCGGCGCGCCACACGATCCCAATTCATAAATATATATATTACCGGCATTTAACCAATAATCTCTGCATCAACAATATTTATAATTACCAGTTTTGAACCAATAATTGATAATAATTCAACAATTTATCTCCATTACCGGTGTGAGACCAATAACTCTTAATCAATAATTTATACATAACTAATTCCTATTCCTTCAAGCTAGGATAGAACAACCACTTACCTCGAAAGTTTACGAACGATTCAATCCGTAGCAATGCCTTTTCCTTTCGAATTTGGCTCCAATCCAATCGTATATTTACACAATTGATTTAATATCATCAATTCTACTTAACAAACTAGTTCATATTGCTAAATATGATTTTTACAACATTCTGCCCGGAATAGTAAAAATCGACCCCGAGCCCACATAATCGAAACTCAAGTTTCGAACCAAAATAAGTTCACCCAATCCTCCATGAGTTCAAATATACAATTTGTTCTTAAGTTCGACTCCAAAACAAGGTCTAGATCGCAAATTCTTTGAAAGCCCTAACTATACCCATTTCTCTAATTTTTCAACCAATTTACACATGTTTAGGCCTAAGAATTTGATTGATGTTGATGAAAAATGAAGAAGACGAGTTAAACAATACTTACCCAATGAACTTTGATGAAGAAATGCCCCAAAGATCGCCTAAGGGCTGTGGAGAAGAAAGGATTTTGTGAAAATGGGATAAAATCTCGTAAGTGTTCTGTTTTGGGTATTAATTCACTGGGCGAAAATTTACTCTATGCGATCGCAGAGCCTGTGATGCGATCACATAGAAGAAAAATGGGGACAACAAAATTACTCTATGCGATCGTGGAGGACCAATGCGATCGCATAGAAGGAAAAATGGATGAACTGAAATTACTCTATGCGATCGCAGGGAATGGTATGCGATCGCATAGAAGGAAATTCTGGGCCTCAGTCTTACTCTATGCGATCGCGAAGGATAGTATGCGATCGCATAGGAGGAAAAGTTGAAGTTATGTGATCGCATGGGCTCTATTGCGATCGCATAGAAGGATTTTTGGGACCTCTGATCTTTGCTCTATGCGATCGCAGCTACACCTATGCGATCGCATAGAAGAAAATCTCTGTGCAAAAATTGCAGAGTTTCTGCTGAAATTTTCAAGTTCAAAACCATCCCGTTACCTATCCGAAACTCACCCGAGCCCTCGGAGATTCAAACCAAGTATGTACACTGACTCAAAAACATCATACGAACTTGATCGCGCGATCAAATCTCCAAAATAACATCAAAATCAAGGAATTGAGCCTTAAATCTCAAGAATTCTTTCAAAATTTCATAACTTCCAAAATTTCCAATTTAAAGCCAAAGCACGTCAAACGACGTCCGTTTTCAACCAAACTTTACAAGGAAGCGCTTAACCAATATATATGACTTGTACCGGGCGTCGGAACCAAAATACGAGCCCGATACCGGTACTTTTTAATAAAAATTCAGTTTCATTTTCCTTAAACATTTTCAGAAAACAATTTAACAGAAAAATTCTTTTACTGGGGTTCTAGACCTCGGATTTCAATTCCGGGCATACGCCCAAGTTCCATATTTTTCTACGAATTTTCTGAGACCGTCAAATCACGGGTCCGGATCCGTTTACCAAAAATGTTGACCAAAGTCAACCATATCAATATTAATATCAAAATTCTTCAAATTTTTCACATATTTAACATATTTCAACATAGAAATTTTCCAGCTTCGCGCCCAAACTGTGCACGCAAATCGAGGCAACTATAAATTAGGTTTTCAAGACCTCAGAAGCTCGAAATGATTAATAAAATAAGTGATGACCCTTTGGGTCGTCACAATCAACCTCTTTGTTCTTCCATAATTACAGGGACAAAGCTAGTGTTCTGGCTATGGGTTCGGCGAATCCAGTAGCTTTGGTTCAAACCCTATATTACCTTGAAAAATTAACTAATTATTCGTAATTTAATAATTTAGATCCCAATAACTTAGAATACTTAGAATTTCGAACTCATAAACTTGAAATCCTAACGTCGCTCTGCATAATCAGATGTCAAGTTCTAACAAACTCATATATATTTTAAATTTGAAATGATATTTTATCGGTAATTTTAATCTTATCAGTGAAGTTCTTATAATATACAAAATATGGGTTCAATTCCTACGTTTTCCCCCTATCTTTCTTTCTCGCTTATGACGTTCCTTCTATGCCTTCCGATAATGATTCCTCTGGCATTACAATCTTTATAATGTTATCTACAGATCAGATTATTTCGTGGATAGAATTTCACTTGGCTATCTATGGTCCATGTATTATTATAAAAATAAAAAAAGAAAAACAAGGGCCATGATCAAGGATATAAATGATATTTATGGTCACGGTGAGTGGCGAATCTAAGAATTTTCCCAACGGTATATAAATTTAAAAGAAGTGGAAAAAAAATACTGACAAGGGATGTTTAATGTGTTTATATATCTCTAAAACGTAATATTTTATCTATATATACCGTGCAACTTTTCAACAAATGGTGATCTTTTATAATTTTAGGTCAAACTCTGTATTTGTATTAATTCTACTCTATTAAATATATACAAATAATAAACCCAGAACCCGATTACTAAGATCTGGTATCATTACCCTAGAGTTTAAAGCCCATAAAGTTCAAATCAGGCTCCATCTGGGCTTAGAACATCCTTAACTGTCGGAACATCAGATCAGCCAATCTGGGATAAGATCAAACATGTTGAAATTTGAGGTGATTCATGTTTATAGGAATTTTTACCTAATACTATATTAGAAACTTATTAACCATTTTTCTTTATTTTTTTAGAATTACATTATGAATCCATACTTACTATTTATGTACAAAATATTATAAAAGAATGATCCCTTAAATATAGGAATTAATTTGTAACGTATCTCCAATCCCCTTCTATCAGCTTTAGCCTCCTACAAGCACTATATTCTTCCTAATTTCAGAAAAAATTAAAGTCATTCTCTCTTTCATACAAATTCACACCAATCTCTCTCTCTCTCTCTCTCTCTCTCTCTCTCTCTCTCTCTCTCTCTCTCATACAGATTAAACTATTATCCCTCTAAAATTGTAGCATCATATAGTTTTTTGAATCAATTCCACTAACAACTAAAGTATAATATGATATTGTATCAATTTAAGTTTAGAGTCGATTTTAAGTTGTATCGGAATTGTATAAGAATTCTTTTAGGATTATATCATATAATTTACGTTTGAGTCCTGGTTCGGCCACGTGCCGGAACTTGTTAAGTTTGAGGGAGTAAGCGTCTGAACTTATCATTTGAGCGGGATGTAATTTGTTGGGTTTAATGACGAAGGCGCATAGCCTGAGTCCCAGTTCACCTGTCAAACTTTACCATCTTTTGGAGGCGAAGGCGCAAGGCCTGAGTCTTGGTTTAACCGTAATTGAATTTATTGGCAAAGGCGCATAGCCCGAGTCTTGGTTCAACCATAGTTGAATTTTATTGGCGAAGGCATGTAGCCTGAGTCCCAGTTCAACTGTTGTTGAACTTTATCGATTTTTGGAGGCGAGGGCGCATAGCCCGGGTGTTGGTTCCACCGTAGTTGAATTTTATTGGCGAAGGCGCATAGCCTGAATCTTGGTTCAACCGTAGTTGAATTTTATTGGCGAAGGCGCATAGCCTGAGTCCCAGTTCAACTATTGTTGAACTTTATCGATTTTTGGAGGCGAGGGCACATAACCCGAGTCTTGGTTCAACCGTAGTTAAATTTTATTGGCGAAGGCGTGTAGCTTGAGTCCCAATTCAATTATTGTTGAACTTTATCAATTTTTGGAGGCGAGGGCGCATAGCCTGAATCTTGGTTCAACCATAGTTGAATTTATTGGCGAAAGCATGTAGCCTGAGTCCTAGTTCAACTGTTGTTGAACTTTATCAGTTTTTGGAGGCGAGGGCGCATAGCCTGCGTCTTGGTTTAACCGTAGTTGAATTTTATTGGCGAAGGCGCGTAGCCTGAATCTTGGTTCAACCGTAGTTGAATTTTATTGGCGAGGGGGCATAGCCTGAGTCCCAGTTCTACTGTTGTTGAACTTTATCAATTTTTGGAGGCGAGGGCGCATATCCCCAGTCTTGGTTCAACCGTAGTTGAATTTTATTGGCGAAGGCGTGTATCCTGAGTCCCAGTTCAACTGTTGTTAGACTTTATCGATTTTTAGAGGTGAGGGCGCATAGCCCGAGTCTTGGTTCGACCGTAGTTAAATTTTATTGGCGAAGGCGCGTAGCCTGAGTCCTAGTTCAACTGTTGTTGAACTTTATCGATTTTTGGAGGCGAGGGCGCATAGCCCGAGTCTTGGTTCAATCGTAGTTTAATTTTATTGGCGAAGGCGCATAGCCTGAATCTTGGTTCAACCGTAGTTGAATTTTATTGGCGAAGGCGCATAGCCTGAGTCCCAGTTCAACTATTGTTGAACTTTATCGATTTTTGTAGGCGAGGGCGCATAGCCCAAGTCTTGGTTCAACCGTAGTTGAATTTTATTGGCGAATGCGTGTAGGATGAGTCCTAGTTCAACTATTGTTGAACTTTATCGATTTTTGGAGGCGAGGGCGCATAGCCCGAGTCTTGGTTCAATCGTAGTTGAATTTATTGGCGAAGGGGTGTTGCCTGAGTCCCAGTTCAACTGTTGTTAAACTTTATAGGTTTTTGGGGGCGAGGGCGCATAGCCCGAGTCTTGATTCAACCATAGTTGAATTTTATTGTCGAATGCGCGTAGCCTGAGTCCCAGTTCAACTGTTGTTGAACTTTATCAATTTTTGGAGGCGAAGGCGCATAGCCCGAGTCTTAGTTCAACCGTAGTTGAATTTATTGGCGAAAGCGTATAGCCTGAGACCCAGTTCAACTGTTGTTGAACTTTATCGGTTTTTGGAGGCGAAGGCGCATAGCCTAAGAAAAATCAAAAGTTAAAGAATTTATGACTATTTGATATATTGTGCCTATACCGCTAATTAATGGGATTGAGATTCTACCGCCAGTGGCAATTACAGTGATAAAAAAAGAAAGATACCTAGCAGAAAAACAGATTGAAAATGAACCATAAGTAAAGATCGCATGTTCAATAATATTCACGCAAGTTGCATAGTGTTAGCGCAAAGATACGGTAATAAATTATTATTTAATAGACAAAAAAGAATGAAAAATCCGACGAAGAATTGCTTCCAATTCAAACAAAGATTTGAAAGTTTGTGCAAATTCATTTTACTGCTCAGTGTTACAGTGTAAATGAGATTAGTGCGACATTGGAATATTACAAATTTATCCACCAAGTAATTATCTTTTGTAGAAATATTTTAGGCTTATTTTTGTCGATCAATATTGTATTCATGCTTTTATAATATTATAATATAATAATTATAATTATATAAATAATAATAATATATATAGATAGATATACAACAACAACAATCTAATATAATTTCACTTAATGAGATATGTGGAGTATAGTATGTAGGCAGATCTTACCCCTACCCTAGAGTAAAACGGCTGTTTTCAAATAGATAGATATAAATATAGATTATCTATAGATAAATTTTATTGGAAAAGATGTGAATGAGAGTAACTAAAATAAATATGCCTTTCTCCGATTTCTAAGATAAATTATATGAAAATAATTTCTTACATTCACTTGTTACGCCAAATAAATTAAGAGTATAACTTTTATATCTTTATCATGTTTATGTTGTAAAATATGTTATTTAAGTTATAGTTGTAAATTATGAAATATTTTTTGATTTCATCAACAATTATGAAAATTTATAAAAATCAAGGAAAACTCTCTATAATAATATTTTCAACCACAAGCCTTTGTGCGATCATTTTGTTATAACGTTAAGCTTTTGGCCCGCATAAGTAAAGAAGACACCAGTGTGTGGGTGAACTGGAAGACCTCCATTAACGTCATTAGATATCGTCATGTGATTCGAAGATAACGATAGTGTCAATTTTAACGGCAGAATCGAAATTGGGAATAATCGGTGAAACATGAAGTTGAACAACAAACACAATAATTCCTTCTAATACATCATCTTAAACTTAAACGAGACAAAGCAATTAGTTTATTTCCCTCAAGCAGAAATCATATTTCTTTTACTGTATAAACCCGAAGAAATCAAAGAAAATATATTCTCTATAATAATATTTTCTAAGAACAAGCCTCTGTGCGATCATTTGTTGTAACGTTGAGATTTTGGCCAGCATAAGTGAAGAGACCACCAGTGTGCGAGAAAATTGGAAGACATCCGCTAACATCATAGATATCGTCATGTGATTTGGAGATAACCGTAGTGTTAACTTTTGTAACATAATCGAAATTAGAAATGCTTAGTGAAACATGAAGTTGAACACAATCACATGTATTTTCCGCATTAGCATTCCATACTTGTTGTCCGCTGACAATTCCGCTAAGTTTTTCTTGGCTAATTACAATTTCAGGATTGCATCTGAAACCTGAAAAAGGAAGAAAATAATTACTAGCTGTTTGTATTCCTTTTCCTCCAGTTCTTGAATATTTTTGGGTAGTTTAGATTCACATGATTTTAATTAAGTATCATGTATTTTTAAAAATTGTTTCATACATATGGGTCCGAACTAAAGGCAATAATGCTATTGCGCATCTAAAAACTGGATGAAGGATGATTATTTTTCAATTAATCATATATTAATGCTAAGACTATCCAATTTTGCAAGAAAAAACATTCATCATCATAATAATAATAGTAGTAGAAAATAATAATAATAATAATAATAATAATAATAATAATAATAATAATAATAGAAAAATAATTGTCCGATGCACGAAGTATCTCACGTTCATGCAGGGTCCGAGGAAACGATGCACCCCAAAGGGATGTGATGCAAACGTCATATCTGTTGGGTTTTAATTAATGTATTTAATTAATATATTAAATACTTAAAAGAAGGTGAATGGGAAATGGAGGAAAATAAATTTTTTGAGTGAAATTTCAAGTTCCCCCTTGGTAAATGGGCATTGTCCCATATCGGAAGAGGAACATATTTTTTTTATGGGTATATAAGCAATTGCTCTTCCTCTAGCTCTTAAAGAGTTGAGAAGAAAGCAAGCCTCGCGCCGTCGTCGCCGTCGCTCGCTCGGCTCGGCTCGGCTTCGGCTTCGGTCAAATGATCGATTGATTAACTTTTTGGACCAAATTTATTTGTTAATAGTAAAATATTAATAGAAATGTTTTTAAATATTTATTTTAATAACATAATATTAATATTAAATATTAACATTAAATCTAATCCGTTTTTCTGTTTTGGTAACAGAAAAGTAACTACCCTCTTCAATTTTTTCTCTTTATTTTTCCTCTTTATTGTTGAGTAAATGACCATTTATGTAATGGATGGCGTTTTGCATAAACATCCATTCTGAAGACTTGCACCTCTTCAGATTTCAACCCAACTTTTGGCTATAAATACAATACTATTCTGCTCATAATTTCACTATGATTTTCTAAGTTTTCTCTTCTTCTTCTGCATACTTTTAGCATCAAACTAAGCAAAAGTAAGCGTGATTTTCTCCCGGACTTTGTGTTCACTGAAACACTGGGGTTTGAAGTACCACTACACCAATGTGTAATTCGTTCTATTCTGGGAGGAAATAATCCATAACCTTGGGTACTAGGAGGGGATTAAATTCCTTAAGGAAACACTGTGAATTTAGTGGGCTCGAATTGATTTTCTGTTATTTCTGTTCATGCACATTTCTGTTTATATTTATTTATATTTCCAGAATTATTTTACAAATACAGTATACTAACAAGCTTAAGGAATTTAATATTGTTTCTGTATTTGTTCTTATTGTTTCTGGAAGAGTAAAACCTTTGTGGTTTTATACTCTATTAAAATCTACGTGATTTTAATATTTGTGTCATTCTTTTACAGAAATAATTAATGAGAATAAGAACCAAGTTGTTCCAATGGTGACTGCTAAAGCACAACAAGCCGAACGACTCCGGCAGCATTGGTGTCACGACCCAAAAATCCCTCCGAAGGAGTCGTGATGGCACCTAGTCTTCAAACTAAGTAAGCCTAACATAAATCGAAATAACATTAATACTTATTAATTTCAACTGAATTTCTCTAAATGATTTACTATTCCCAAAACCGGTAGTACAAGTCACAAGCCTTTCTAAAAGTAGTTATACAATATAATTACATCACTGTTCCAAAACAAAGGGAACAAATGGAAATAAGTACAATTGAAGGTGACTCTGAGGACTGCGAACGCTATAGCAGGTTTACCTTGAGTCTCCACCGCAACGAATAGCTACCATCGATCAAATACCCTGGATCTGTACACAAAAATGTACAGAAGTGTAGTATCAGCACAACCGACCCCATATGCTGGTAAGTGTCTAGCCTACCCCGGCGAAGTAGTGACGAGGCTAGGACCGGACACTCACATAAACCTGTGCCGTTTATAACGTACAAAATAATAGGAAGCAAATTATAATAATGACAACAATGATCTACCAGAGATATAATAGCTGGCAACAAGAACACCACAAATGCTTCTCAACAAATAATAAATACAAGTGCAATCAATTAATCGAGTCTTTCAAAGATAAATATTTCGCCTATAAATCCTCCAAGTAATAATCTCTAGGATAATATGCTTTCAATAATATGTTTCGAATATATTTTCTTCAAATAAGTATCTTTCGAATATAATTCTTTCGGGTAAAGTCACCTTGTGACGTCTCATTTCAAAATCATAATAATATAGGTCTCGGCCCACTTTTATATTTTTATTTTTCCGGCATCTCGTGCCCATATTTATATTACAACCGCAACGGACAACTCACGTGCAATTAAACAAAACTATAATATTTTCCCTGGCACCTTGTGCCAACATAATTCTATTTCACATTGCACGACAATATTCTCTTGTTACTCAGTTCACAGGGTCCATGACCCAATATATATATATATATATATATATATATATATATATATATATATATATATATATATATATATATATATATATATATATATATATATATATAAAAGCAGTGAAATACTGCAGACACTGTAGGTTCTAACACGAAGGGTCACAACAGTAAAAGAATTCAAACATTTTAAACACTTGAATTGATAACCACAAATAAACATAGCAGTAGAAAGTGCACGGCATCACCATTATAAGGAATCAAAATCCAGCCACTAACAAGAATAAGGCAAACAACGGCAGATTTCACTTTTAGATCACATCTCGTTGCAAGAGCAACCCGTTCCAATCTTATTTAACATTGTTGCGGTGTGCAACCCGAGCCCATTTCATTTCGTATCTTGTGGTAGGCGTACCACCCGCTCCCAATTCAATATAATCTCATTTATCAATATATCACCGGCAACTATGGCCAATAACAGTACATAATAGGCTACCGGCAACTATGGCCAATGCCAACAATCATATAAATTGTGGTCGGCGTGCCACACGATCCCATTTCTAGATATATAAGTGGTCGGCGTGCCACACGATCCCATTTCTTGATATATAAGTGGTCGGCGTGCCACACGATCCCATTTCTCAATATATAAGTGGTCGGCGTGCCACACGATCCCATTTCTCAATATATAAGTGATCGGCGTGCCACACGATCTCATTTCTTAATATATATATATATATATATATATATATATATATATATATATATTACCGGTATTAAATCAATAATCTTTAATCAATAACATATATATTACCGGTATGAAACCAATAATCTTTAATCAACAATATATATTATTATCGGTGTGAAACCAATAATCTTTAATCAACAACATATATATTACCGGTATGAAACCAATAATCTTTAATCAACAACATATATATTACCGGTATGAAACCAATAATCTTTAATCAACAATATATATATTACCGGTATGAGACCAATAATCTTTAAACAAGTTCTCATAAGCATCAAATAAGAATACGACAATTTAGCAATTTAGGACTCACGGTCATGCTCGACCCCCAATGCATAGATACTCGTCACCATGCCTATACACCGGACACAACACATAACAAGTAACAATTATACTCAACTCTTATTCCCTCAAGTTAGGGTAGACCAAACACTTACCTCGCTTTGCAACCAATTCAAAATTTCCAATAAGCCTTTGCCTCGCGAATTCGTCCGAAGCTTCAAATCTAGTCATAATAATTCAATATACTCAATATAAATCGTACGAATTAATTCCATATGAAATTACTAATATTCCAAAAATTCTAACAACCTCAATCTATTAAGAATCATACAAAAGTGCACCACAATTAGGAGGATACCCATGGATTTACCTCTTTTGGGTATTTCATCAAACACTATGTGTGTACATTTGACTACATCTCTTAACCATGTAATTAATTCATCCAACTACTACAATTTATCCACAATTCATCCCACTATTATTTCTTAACATCTTACACTCCTTATATCACATGTGTGATCAACCATTCACACCCAACCAACAAAATTCCATCAAATAATTAACTTTCAATCTCTACAATGGATATTCATTTAAAATGAGAATTTATGGCTTCCAATCACCATACCATGAGTTTCAATACTCTATTCATACTCATAATTCTATGGTAACTCTATATATGTAAGTCTAAGGTGTGGGATTTACCTTTTGGAAGAAATCTTGCAAAAACCCTCCTTTGAGTTCTTGAAGGAATTCCTTGAAAATCTAAGGATTTTCAAGATTAATCCATGTTAATATAAGTGTTTAGGAGTAGTAATCAACTCAAAATACTCCGAAAATCTTACCTTGGATCATAGAAATGAAGAATGTAACGGAGTCCTCTTGAGAGAGCAAGCCCTTGCCCCAAAAATGACTTGGGAACTCTCTATATCCGGTCTTGGGGTGTTTAGGGACCTGCTACTAGCGCGCCCGTGCTAATGGCCGTGCTAGTGAGGCAGAATATAACCCAATTAGCGCGGGCTACTAGCGCTCCCGCGCTAAGGTCGCGCTACTAACATATGCCCAGTAAAATGAACATAACTTTCTGTATGCACTCCAAATGACAAAAAGTTTGTTGCTTTGGAAACTAGACTCAAAGGGCTTTAATTTGATAGGTTATGGGTCACACAACTCCTTATATAACGGGAGATATGATCGTTTAAAGTGAGGTCTTGTGCACACTCATTTACAATTTCGTCTATTATGAAATTTTTCCAACTTCGCTTAGACAAAGGACTTTCCTTACACCCCATATATCTTGTATTACACCTCGTACACTTGCTACCATATCCAATTAGTATCCATCATAGTAATATACCTCTTTCACATAATAAATAATATAATTAGAACACGTTAATTTTCTTACTTCGTCGAAAAGCGTTGAATTGTCCTATGGACTTCCAAATCCAACTTCGGACACACGTCTAAGTCTGAAATCACCATACGAAGCTATTGACATTATTAAAATCCCAATTTGGGGTCGCTTGCTCAAAAGTCAACTCTCCGATCAACTCTTTCCATTTGAGCTTCACAAATAAGATTTTTTATTTTTCTTTGAATTTAATTCCGAATCTTACAAAGACCAAACTTGACCACACATGATAGTCATAATGTGTATTATGAAACTTTTCAAGGTCTTATGCCGTTGAGTGAAAATGCAAATTCTTAAATTAAAATTTGGGTCGTTACAATTGGCACCGGCGGAGAAACTCGGAAAATTTTCCGGGATTGATTTCAAGCACTAGCAACAAAAGATGTTTTTCTATTTGACTACTCTAAGTCTCTAGAAGTTCATCAAGGAAGATGTTACTGTGTTATCCGATGAAACTCCAGAAAGTGAAAGCTTTCTCGTCGTTGAGGCGTGGAAGCATTCAGATTTTTTATGCAACAATTATATTCTAAACGGGCTTGAAGATGCTTTGTATAACGTCTACAGTGGCGTAAAAACGTCAAAGGAACTATGGACTGCGCTTGAAAATAAATACAAAATTGAAGATGCCGAGTTGAAAGAGTTTGTTGCTGCAAAGTTTTTGGACTACAAAATGGTAGATAGCAAGTCTGTTATTACCTAAGTCTAGGAATTGCAAGTGATTATTCACGATCTCCTTGCTGAAGGTATAAATCAAATTAATATTGATGTTGAAAGTAGTAATCTTAGTATTTTTACTAATGAAAATTCCATTGAAGGTCTTGTTATCAATGAAGCATTCCAAGTAGCAGCAATGATTGAGAAGTTGCCTCCTTTGTGGAAGGACTTCAAAAACTACTTGAAACACAAACGCAAGGAGATGTCCCTTGAAGATCTCATTGTTCGGTTGAGAATCGAAGAGGACAATAAAGCTTCTGAAAAGAGAGGCATTGGAAACTCAACAATAATGGGAGCAAATATTATTGAAGAGAACAAAAAGAGGAAGAAGGCTTCTGGACCGAAATACAACCCAAGCAAGAAGCGTCTTAGTGGAAACTGCTACAACTGTGGAAAAACCAGACACAAGTCTACGGAGTGTCGTGCTACGAAGAAAGACAATAAGAAGGGTCAAGAGAACATGGTTGAAAAGCATGATGATGTTAATGACTTGTGTGCCATGCTTTCCGAATGCAACTTGGTGGGCAATCCTAAAGAGTGGTGGATTGATTCTGGAGCCACTCGCTATGTTTGTGCTGTTAGAGAAGCATTTGCTACTTATGCTCTTGTTGGACCTGATGAGACGATTTCTGTAAGGAAATGCTTCAAAGGCAAAGATTGAAGGATGTGGGAAGATATTTCTCACAATGACTTCCGACAAAGTGGTGACTTTGAGCAAATGTCCTTCATGTTCCCGAGATTAGGAAGAATTTGGTCTCTACTGGACTTCTTGTTAAGAATGGTTTTAAATATGTTTTTGTTTCCGATAAGGTTGTAATAAGTAAGAATAAAATATTTGTAGGAAAAGGTTACCTCACTGAGGGCCTTTTCAAGCTGAATGTAATGGTGGTTAAAAATAATAATAAAATTTCAGCTTCGTCTTACTTACTTGGGTCAAATGAATTATGGCATATACGTTTGGGTCATGTCAATTATAAAACCTTACGGAAAATGATTAATTTGGAAGTATTGCCTAAATTTGAATGTGACAAATCAAAATGTCAAGTATGTGTGGAATCTAAGTATGTTAAACATCCTTATAGGTCGGTTGAAAGGAATTCAAATCCTTTAGACTTAATTCAGAAAGATATTTGTGACATGAAGTCAATACCATCTCGCGGTGGAAAGAAGTATTTCATAACTTTTATTGACGATAGTACTTGATATTGCTATGTTTACTCACTTAATAGTAAAGATGAAGAAATAGACGCATTCAAGCAATACAAAAATGAAGTTGAAACACAACTTAACAAGAAAATCAAAATGATAAGAAGTGATAGGGGAGGTGAATATGAATCTCCTTTTGAACAAATATGTTTAGAATATGGAATTATTCATCAAACAACGGCTCCTTACACGCCCCAATCCAATGTGATTGCAGAAAGAAAGAATCGTTCATTAAAAGAGATGATGAACGCATTATTGATAAGTTCTGGTTTGCCACAGAACTTGTGGGTGGGGGGGAGCCGTTCTTACGGCTAACTGAATATTAAATCGAGTACCCCATAGCAAAACACAATCCATTCCATATGAAAAATGGAATGGAAGGAAGCTCAACTTGAATTATTTTAAAGTGTGGGGGTGTTTCGCAAAAGTGCAAGTTTCTAAACCCAAAAGGGTAAAAATAGGACCGAAAACCGTTGATTGTGTTTTCATAGGATATGCGACTAATTGTAAAGCATACCGATTTCTAGTTCATAAATTAGAAAATTCCGACATTCTTAATAATACGGTTGTAGAATCAAATAATGTTGAGTTCTTTGAAAATATATATCCGTATAAAAAGGAATGTGAGTCGATTATCGAAGGATCTAAACGACCTCGGGAAGAAGCAAAAGAAAGTACACTTAACCAAGAGGATCCAAGGCATAGTAAACATCAAAGAACGTCTACTTCATTTGGACAAGATTTTGTGACTTTCTTATTGGAAAATGAGCCTCAAACATTTAAAGAAGCTATGTCTTCTTCGGAATCATTGTTATGGAAAGAGGCAGTCAATAGTGAAATAGAGTCCATATTGAACAACCATATATGAGAATTGGTTGATATTCCTCCTGGAAATAAACCGTTAGGTTCTGAATAGATCTTTTAGAGGAAAATTAAAGATGATGACACTATTGATAAATATAAGGCAAGACTTGTGGTCAAAGGTTATAGACAACGAGAAAGTCTTGATTATTTTGATACATACTCGTCCTATATTTGTTGCATATTTTTGTGCAGGTACATATATGTTTAGTGGCCTTGTGTCACAGAGGTGTGGTTATTTACGGGGATTTAGGTGCGCTGCATTCCATATTATGATCCACAGCCAACAGAGTGTCCTTCAGAGTTATTTATATTTTTCTGTCTAATTTGCATTCCGGACATATGCTGTATTTTATTTTACTCCCTAGTTGATGCTCATACGCTTCTGACACCGGATTTTTGGGGAGTGATTATGGGTTGTTCAGTATTTTAGTTGCAGAAATATTATCATTTACTCTGTAAATTTTATCTCTTACTATTTAATTAAAGGAAATTTACGATTTCAAAAATACTTAAATGGGTAATTAAGTTAAACTTTTATTATTGACTTGCCTGACAGTGTTGCTATTGCGTCATCACGGGCTTTAGTGAATTTTGGATCGTGACAGAAGGAGAAATATATTTTATTAAAAATTAAAGACAAAATTACGGCCCATGTCACTTGGCTTAATGCCCCAACAGAAAATGGCTCATATTTGAATATTTTACCCTATATAGCCCATATTGTACATAACTTGAAATAAACTTTTCAGCCTTTAGCCCACTATTAAAGACACACTTTTAGGGTTTTATTATTTTATTCTTTCTTCATTCCCTATCTTTCTCTCACCGCCTCTCTGCTTCCTATTCATTCAAGTGTCAACTCTTTATATACATTCATTCACCTTCTTTCTTTCTTCAATCGCAAATAATTTTTGCTTCTCCATACACATATAGTCTACCAACTCTGAGCTACTCTTTAGCCAATGTAAGCTTCTTACATTTTTTTAACACAAACTATAGAAGAATTTGTCCCTTAATTTCTGATTTTTTTGTTGTACGTGTGCGTTCCACTGCTTTTTGAAGTTTCCAACAATGTCAATTTTTCAACCTTTTCTTCATTTTGCCAAACATCATATGATCCACTTCCTCTGTTCCAGCGTACGCATTCAATATAATTTTGAAGGATTTTGAAGTTTGAAGTTCTTGTAATTTTGGAAGATTTTGAAGTTTGATGTTTGAAGTTCTGGAAAAACATAACTATGTAGCAGGTTTTATCAACTTTGTATAACAGTGTATATGGATATACAAACACCTCTTATACACTATTATACATGTTTATACAAGTTATACAGTATTATATAATTGTGTATAAATGTGTATATTAGTGTATAATGTTGTATAAATATATATATTTATTTCAGTTTATAACAATGTATATACATTGTTAGCGTGTAAGAGGTCTCTATAGAAGTTTGACACTTCCTTCTCTTCTTCTTTTTTGTGTAATATGTTGTATGGGCGTTCGACGGATTCTACAATTCATTTAGCAAGTTTTTATTTTTCTTTTGTCCTGTTGGATTGCTTCAGCAATTGCACATAAAAGTGTTTGAGTTTCTTACCTTCAGATAATATGTATTATTTAGGATTTTTGAGTTGCGTTTGTGGCTGATTTGCGAGGTAGAACAATAACTGGAAAGAAAGTCTATTCAAATTCAACGGAATAAAAATGCAAACAACCATGGAGTATGTCAACTTCACTAGGAAGTGAAACAAGTCATGCCAAAATACATACCTTTTAATTAAATTCAAGACTTAAGCCTTTAACATCCACAAGGAACCTTAATTTTACATTGTTTAGGCAGTTTCATGACAGCTTCAGGTTGATTTGCGAGGCAGCAGATTTGCGAGGGAGCAAAATAAGCTGTCTTTCAAGAATTAGCCTATTATTTTTTGGGCTATAGATTTGAAAAGTGATATCTAGGCTATTATATTGCAAGTTAGGTGTGTGAGTTGTATTTATATGAAATTATCCCAAAATTAAACTCAATGTCACCGTAAGAAACTTAATTTAGTTGGAAATATATAAACCATCCATAAAACAGCAAACTCAACAATTCGTTCTAGTACTCCATTATAAAATTAAACAAGACAAAGCAATTTAATTTATTTCCCTTAAGCACAAATATCATTCTTTCTTTTACAGTATAAAAATCAAGGAAACTCTCCATAATAATATTTTCAACCACAAGCCTCCGTGCGATCATTTGTTGTAATGTTAAGATTTTGGCCAGCATAAGTAAAGAAGACACCAGTGTGTGGGTCAATTGGAAGACCTCCGTTAACATCATAAATATCATCATGTGATTTGGAGATAACGGTAGTGTTAACTTTTGTAACAGAATCGAAATTGGGAATGCTTAGTGAAACATGAAGTTGAACACAATCACATGTATTTTCCACAGTAGCATTCCATACTTGTTGTCCGCTGACAGTTCCGCTAAGTTTTTCTTGGCTAATTACAATTCCAGGATTGCATCTGAAACCTGAAAAAGGAAGAAAATAATTAGTTGTATGTATTTCATTTCTTCTAATTCTTGAAATTTTGACTATTTTCATGCCCAGAAAAGATTTCGCGAATTCAAACTTTAGAGCTAGATGATTTAAATATGTCATATATTAATAATGTTAAGATTGTCATTATACAAGACAAAACATTCATATAGAAAATGTCACAAAAATAATATAAGATTTCTTCTTTGAGTATTAATTGAGACAGAGAAAGAATGAAGGGGAATCTTGGAGTAATAGTAAAGTTATATTTGTGTGACTTATAGGTCACGGGTTTGAATCGTGAAGTTAGCCACTGACGCTCTTAGAGTAGGCTGCTTACATCACATTCCATTGGGGTACGTCCTCTCCCCGGACCCTATGCACCGGGCTGTCCTATTATTTTAGGAGGAAGAGAGGGAGAGTGTGTGTGTGAGAGAGAGAGTAAAAGAATAAGAAAAGGGTGAGATTAATACCTTCAGCAATGAAAGCAAGAGAAAGAACTAAACCAAGAACTTTGATGAATGATGCCATTGAAAATTTTGTGTCAGTGACTCTTAAGTTTGTCTATTGCTTTACTTGAATTATTGTGTTTTTTTCTATGCCTAACAACTTCAAATTTATAGATTCTTTATGTAGAGATGATTTAGGTAAGATAATGAAAGGGAGGTGCTATGCTAGGTAAGTATAAGTTTTGTTTCCGAAAGAGATGATTGAGTATTACTAATATTTACCATAACAATTCTGTTGATTAAAGATTATCTAAAACTGCACAAAGAGAGAGAGATTTTATCAAATTTTGATATTAATAAAATTACTTTTTCTGCGTCAAGATGAAACAGAAAAGGAGAATAAAAGAAAAAAGAGAATAAAAAATAATTATATTCCTTTTTTCCCCCTTATTTCCTTTTGAAACTAGGTACCTTAGGTAAGTAGCATTCTCCACTAAAATTTTGAAGTCATTACCAAATTCTGCACATTAATATTTATGTAACTGTATGAGAAGAGAGATTTGGTCACACTTGATGTGTGAAAATGTAAGGGAGTTTTATCATTATCATAATAGGGGTGTTCTAACTGAACCGAAAGATCGCACCAAATGGAACAGTTAAACAAAAATTCGATTAGGTTTGATTTGGTATTAAGCAAAAAAACCTGAACCAAATCAACATATAAATATATACTTTTAAAACTTTATATAACATTTTCTTTTAAAAACTGTCAAGAAATATTTGTGACCCTCTAATGGGATGTAATATTTAATACAACTATAAAATGCATCTATTTTTATTTACTTTAGATAATGGTTGATTCTAACTTGTATCATCACTTTCTTATCAAGTTTTATTGAAATGCATCAACCTCTTTGTTCTTCCATAATTACAGGGGCAGAGCTAGTGTTCTGGCTACAGATTCGGCAAATCCAATAGCTTTGGTTCAAACCCTATATTTGCCTTTGAAAGATTTATTGATTATTTGTAATTTAATAATTTAGATCCCAATAACTTAGAATACTTAGACTTTCCCATAAACTTGAAATCCTAACGTCGCTCTGCATAATCGGATGTCAAGATCTAACAAACTCTTATATTTTTTTTTAATTTGAAATGATATTTTATTGGTAATTTTAATCGTATTACAATGATGTTATCCATAGATCAGATTATTTCATGAACTGAATTTCACTTGGCTATCTATGGTCCATGTATTATTATAAAAAGAAAAAAAAACAAGAACCCTGATCAAGGATATAAATGATATTTATGGTCACAATAACACTTTCTGTCCCTAGTTCTGATTATTACAGGTAATTCTTCCATTTAGATCCAGAGGCGAGTTAGGTCATATACAAGTTCAACTAAATCTAGTGATTGCCGAAGCTAAGAATTTTGTCTAACGGTATTTAAATTAAAAAGAAGTGAAAAAAAATACCGATAAGGGGTGTTCAATGTTTTATATACCTCTAAAACGTAATATTTTATCTATATACATACTACAATTTTTCAACAAATTGTGATCTATTATAGATTTAGGTCAAAATCTGTATTTGTATTAAAATTCTACTCTATTAAATATACACAAATAATAAACTCACAACCCGGTTACTAAGATCTGGTAATCAAGAGTTTAAAGCCCATAAAGTTTAAATCAGGCTCCGTCTGTGCTTAGAACATTCTTAACTGTCGGAACATCAGATCAGCCAATCTGGGATAAGATCAAACATGTTGAAATTTGAGGTGATTCATGTTTATAAGCATAAAAAATCATACCCATTTTGCCCAACCGAACAAGATAAATAAAGTCTATCGGTGATCTGGTAGTGCTTTTGCCATATCTGTGGTGCACTTCTTTAGGATTGTTTGATGGGAAATAAAGCTCATTAAAAATACACCCTTATGTTCATTGCTCAATGCACGCTGTTAAATAGTGTTATTTAATAGCTCTGCATGGCTATATCCAGAGTCAAAAGTGCTGCTTAATGGGAGTGTAGTAACTGTAAATGATACTGAGGTAATCACTATTTTAGAATAAAAATCTGCTGATCCATGCTCTCTATTATATCTGTCTCACATGCTTATAATTCGGGTATCTGCTTGCAGTTCAGATTGTGTCCAAATAAGAAAAAAGAAAGGCTTCTAATTCATGTATGCTAATAGGAAAACTTTAGACTCAAATAAAGGCCATTCCTTTTTGTTTTTCCATCCTTGGGTGGTTTAGGAGAATGCAGGTAAGATGAAAAGAAAGGGAAGCCTTCAAGGTAAAGCATCTTTTGTGGGGTGGTTGGGGGGAGCAGGGGCGGACCTACCTTAGGGATAGGGGGTCACGGAAATCCGTTAGACTCGAGAAAAATACTGTAAATATATTTTATATATTCTTTTATATTAGAAGCAAGACTTATAGAAGAGTCTTGTCTGTGTCATCAACATGTTTGTGTCATCAAAAGTTGAGCTCCTTCTAATATGTGGGTCCATTTGCATTTAACAAAGAAAGTACAACAGAGATACTTTTGAGCTCTTTCTAATATGTGGGCCCATTTGCATTTAACAAAGAAAGTACAACAGAGATAAAAATGCGAGAAACTGAAGAAAAGAAAATGGGCGTGACAGCAAGTGTTCCAAGCCAGGTGTCGCATGTTTAATAATACGTGTCACCCAAGTTTACTGTATAATTTTTGTTGTTTTTACTTTATGTATACACTAGTGACCGCTTAAATAATATGTCAGGCCCCCCTAGTAAACGAAAGCAAAGTAGGCGAGTTGGTTTTACAGCTTGCTCAAGCTTTTTAGTCGCTTGAAAAAACAAACCAATCCCACCTCGTTTTGTCTTTAAATTCTTTAATATTTGTATGTTAACTTTTATCATGCTCTCTTTATCTTTGAACTAGGGGTGTGCATTCGATTTATCGATTCAATTTTGACCCTTATCGATTATCGATTTGTACATATGCTTATCATTATCGTTTCAAAAAGGTTTCGATTTTTTCAATTTTGATTTCGATAACAAATAATCGATTCGATTTATCGATAAATCGATTCGAATGCACACCCCTAATTAACTACAATTTTTAAGAGCTTGTAGTTTGGAAAATGTTCTATAATTTATCATTGTGGTATTTTCAAGATAATATTTATATCTTGATCAAGTGATTTAGATTTTAGATGATGTGTAATCATGGGCAAAGCTATATTGTCATAAGGATGGTCAATTGATTATTATTCGTCGAAAATTACATTACGCATATAGATAAAATATTACATGACATATATTGAACACCTTTGTCGAAGAATTTTTTTTTTTTTTACTTTCTTTAAATTTAAATATCCTTGAATAAATTGCTGGTCCAATATAGGTAATTGAGGTTGCCTACACATAGATGATAGAAATTGGCTTTGTTATGTTTCAACTTATATCATGAGTTGTGATTTTCAGTTTTCATTACTTTTTGTTATGCTTTTGACTTTTGACAAGTTGTTGCTTTCAAGTTTCAACAAATTGACATTGCAATAAGGAGTAATACTATCCGCAAATGGTATTATGCATGTCTATACCTCACGTTAGTCTCATTACTCTAGTTCTCTTACTTATACATTGATCATCAATTTTGAATATTAGGAGTGGTAATAGGGCGGGATAAGTCGGATATAGTTCAGATAAAAAAAGGGTAATGAAAAAACGGATCAATCATTCGATCCGATCTATATTTAATACGGATAAAAAATAGGTTAATCAGTGGATAATATGAGTTATCCATATTATTCATTACTTCTTATATATGATCACTTTTGGAAGAATTCTTAGTCTCTCTAACTTGAGGAACCCCCAATTTGAGGCTTTACAAATATAAAAGTTAAACCCATGGGTTATCCATTTTCTAAATGGATAATATGGTTCTTATCTATATTTGACATGTTTTTAAAAAGTTCATTATCCAACCTATTTTTTAGTGGATAATATATGTGGTTAACTATTTTCTTTGAATCATTTTGCCACCCCTATTTTAATATTATCAATTTCGTTGCATTATCAACTACATTCCAAACAGTCGAACAGTCGCAAAAATCGAACCAATTCAAAATCGATAAAATATATACCATATTGGTTTGGTTTAAATATTTAAAAGATCAACTTAGTTTGGTTTCCTTATAATCGAGTTACTAATACCCCTAGCTCCGGCTAACACTTAAAATTTATTATTTTTTGTATTTTAATTTTTGTGTCATACTTTTTTTTATTTGAAAATATTTAAATTTAAAAATTCATAATTTATCCTTAAGGAGATTATTTATAGTCACACAAACATAATGACTTGTCTTATATTACAAATTTCAAACTTTGTTTGTTATTTCTTAAATTTTTTGCCGAGGCTTGCCTGATAAAGTTGGACGAAGGAAATGTTATTTTTTAAGAATTTTTTCATTCCGATATACTATTGGAAACTTTATTACCCTAAAAAGCATCCAATTTATTATTAATACTTTCAATTAAAAGATTTAGTTACACCCTTTACTTTTTTTTTTCTCTTCTTCTCTTTTATTATCTTCACTAGTGTATCTATCCGCGCTTCGCGCAGTTTAAAAAGAGTTAAAGAAATAATTAAATATGAATTTCATAAATTTTTCTAGTGGAAATCAAATTATTTTTACGAAATCAAATAATTAAACGAAAAATTACATATTTGAACAGTCAAGACCATGAGTAATTGTCTGATATGTATTTGAGCAATGTGAGGATTGCGTTTTGCGACACTGATGCTTACTTGGATGATTTACCCTTCTTAAGAAATGTTGTTAACGGAATAATATTTCAATCATATATCTTACTATAGATAAGAACAACTTCAAATAACAAAAAGAAAATGATCAATATTTTCGGTGGTATCCTATTTTAGAGTGCCAGCTTGAGAGAAAGATGATGTAATTGTGACTTCTTTTGTCAATGGTGATTCAATTAAATTGTTTAAGAGTAGCATAATGCCTCATCTAAAGATGAAAACTTTATCCATGTATCAAGCTCTAGGTTGAGTCCATAACATAACCAAAAAAAAAAAAAAAAAAATTAAGTGAAAACCATATATCATGTCAGCTACATAAAAAGCAATAATAAATAAGCAAACTTTCAAATATTTGCAGAATATAAGGGTCCCGACACAAAATGATGATGATGATGATGATGATGATAATTATAACTATAATAACAAATTTAAAATATTGTACAACGATCTTTTCTTTAAAATATTAAAAAGTTGCTACTAACAACATTAGGATGGGTGTTTTTCTGTACCCATTATTTTTTTATATGCTTAGTCCGTGTAAAAGATTTTTATTTTACTATATTATCTGACTTGGTTGTGAGATCTCACATGTCAAGTACTTGCTAAGCATAATACATTTCTTTTATATTAAGTGTGGGTGGAATGATTGACAATGTTTGGATACGTTGCATTAACAATAATAATGAGTATAAAATTATGAAAATTAGAAGGTAGAGAAAAAAATTATTTGCTTTTCACTAATTCTAATATACATTAAAAGTTTTCTACGTGAAAACTCATGTATATAGTTCATAAATTAATCAGTCATAAGTTTCTTAAGTGCCATTATTCTCTTGCAATTAGTTGATCATCTCAATAATTGGTATGAAAACACCATTATTGTCACCATAGAAACTGATCAAAAAGGAAAATATAAGGGCAGAAACTACAATAAAAGACGAACTTCGAGGTATTTGCTAATAGCTATAATTTCTTTTGCCTACTAACAATTAACAAATGATACCTAAAAAGTTATAATTATCAAATACACCTAGAAAATCAAACTTTATGAGGAAAGAATACTTTCTCAAAATACTTGCTCCGGATCAATTATACTGTATCATACCTGCAAAATAAAAATAAAAACAAAAAAAAACCATAAGCAGTCCAATTCAACGAAGTAAATGAAACACAATACTCATAACTGTGTGTTTATAATTTTTCTTGTAATTCAAAAAAAGGTAATAGCATTATCACAATATATATTCCTAAAAGAATAAAAAGTTATAAGGAAAACATGTTTGAGAATATTTTTTATTCTATTGCCAAAACAGAAAAGAATATCATTCCGTCCTACAAATAATGAATCAATTATAAGAAGAAAATAAATACAAATCATCAAAATTTCTACAAAAAGAAACAAACCTGTAGATTACTCAAATAAATTTTCTTTTCTTTGTCAAATATCATATATTCTTTGCAGTAAACTTTATAAAGAGAAATTTGGTGAATGATCAGTTATAAAGAGGAAGAGTGGTGTTGATTTACCATTTTAATTATCACAATTATATGGGTGAAAGATCATTTGTGAATAGGAAGAGTGATGTGTTGATTTACTACTTTAATTACAATAATTATATAGATAATTATTATGACATATTATAAACTGGTATCGGTTGAAATTGCATCAGTTATGAGCATGATTGTTGCAACCGTTGCACAATAATTCTTTGAAGAACATGACTTCTGAGAAAACTAATAACATGATATTTGGTTAATTTATTAATGATAGAATAAAGTATTAAAATGAGAAAGAAACCCAATAAACTAAGCTGTTAATTTTTTCTTTTGTAATTAAAATAAATATAATGAGATGTAATAATTAGGATAGAGAATGGTCATTTTTCAATTACTAAACAATTTAAATGAAAAGAATGAAAGGGAAAAGCTAAAAAAGGAGAAAAAAGATAAATATGATTATTGGCCAAAGAGAGGTGCCAAGTCACCTTTTGTATTCCCTCCTTTATATATATATAAGATTCTTTAATACTTGTACACAATAGTTAACCTAAAGTATTACTCCAACTTTTATCTTTTTCTAAACTAAAAAACAAAAACCAACCTCACCTCACTTTTCCAAACAGACGCACCCCTAAACTCTTCTGCTAAAAAAAATCCCTTTTTAATTAACCATTTTTCCACTTCTGCTCGAACTCAAATCCGGCGTCTGGTAATTCGAATTGGCAGTGGCTACTGGATTGAGGTTCTTCTTCAACTGAAATAGTAAGTTTGTTTGAGTAAAATCTTGATTTGATTTGAGTAAGTTTTTTATTTCTTTTGAAAATATAAACTTAACAAAGTAATTTGATATGAAAATTATGCCTTCCTTAGAGCAAAAAAGTAAATGCCAAATTAATTTTGTAGGCATTTGAATATTATGTACTCATGTTATTTTGAAATATTCTTTGAGTGAAGTGTTTCTTTTCAAACAAAAACTTCAAATTAGGGGAACTATTTACATACTAGAGTAAAATTTTAAACTTGTTTTAATGTAATTAATATTTGTTCTTATAGTAGCAACACTAAGCAGTAAGCCTTAAAATCTTATTACAACTTAAATATCAGAACTTTTTTTTATGTATAAGGCAAAATATAAAATTGATACAAGACAAAATATAGTATGAACTCTTAAATTGAGTTGAATCATTGTTTTGTAGAAAGTTTTGTTCTTGTAACTTGAGATGGACGTATTTAGATTATTCGTTATTATTTGATTCAATTATTATCAATATATCTTGGTAAATGATAAATTTCTCAAAAAATATTTGATTTGATAGTGTTACATTGAAAATGTAGTCACCAGAATATGAGTTTGGTAGTGTATGTCTCATATTTAAAAAAAAAACTGAAAAAACCAAAAAATCGACAAAAACCGAATCGATAAAAAAACCGACTTAATTGGTTTGGTTTGATTCTAATATTTTAAATACCAACTTACTTGATTTGGTTTCTTTTTATAGAAAAACCGACCCAAACCGAACCATGAACACCCCTAGTGGTGCCCCCTGGGTCCGCCTCTGGGGAGAGGGAATGGTCATCCGAGGGACTTGCATTAAAAGAACAAATCAACATATTTCTACAAAATTTGCAACGTTGCTACTAACAGAATTTACTTAGCTTCTGAGTTTTCCTAGTTGGAAGGATTAATAAAGTATGATGTACAGCCAGACATTTTTCGCAGTTTGGATTGGAACTAAACTTGATTTTCCAAACTTAATATGGACAACATGGCAGGTTATTGCAAATATGTGAAAAGATTCAAGGGGCTACAACCTGCTCTTCCTGCAAAGCAAGTGGTATAGCTGGTCTCCAAGTGGTGCCTTCAGGGCTGTCCATCAAAGCAATACCTACCGCAGCCAATTCCTTTCGAACTGCATCTGATCTTTCATATTCTTTATTTTGTCTTGCTGTATCCCTCTCTGTGATTTTCTGGCGAACTTGCTCTTCAGTCAACTTTGCACGCTTCAAAGCTTTCTCCCTCAATTCATGCAAAGCCTACAGACACCAACAGCATGCTTAAGATGTGAGATTCCGTAATATAATTACCATCCAAAAGCTACAAAAATTTGAATGACAAGTACATAGCAGTAATTAATAGAAGAGCTTTTGCATACAATTCAGAAGAGATTTCATCATCTGAATAATGGTAAAACACTTACCGTGAAATTTGAAGAAACCCAACTAAAATTATCATGATAAAAAGAATATACATGGAGAGCGATTGATAATTGACATCACTTTATAAATCATCCATCAATGACTAGATATTAAAATAGAATGGGAAAATGTCTACAGAGTAAAATTGGAAGGAAAGTTAGATAATTCAGGCAAAATTAGAGGGGAGAAACGATTTACACCCCTCAGTTATTAGCACAATATCATCGGCAAATAGAAAGCACCAACTGCACCACAACTGAGACCAGCAATTCCTCATGAAAAAAAACTACAACTTACAAAATACAATGCTTATGACAGCAAATAAAATTCGCACCTCTTCGTAACTGGTCGGCACAAGCCCCAGAATTTCCAGACCACTCGTTATAGTCTTTTCTAAAGCCGCAAGCGATTCTATTCGCAGTCCTTGCTTTTTACCCTGCAGCAAATTGGAAAGCCACTGTCAAGGGAACCTTTGCCTTAAAGACCACTCGTTATACCATACATGTGCAACACATAAATTCCAGTAATATAGACACAAATGATAAAAATGGAAATTGGATCCTTGTAGTGTCTGGAAAGGATAATCTCAATGGCACCTATCACATTGATTTAGACATACGAACTATTTTTTTCTAATCAGTCAAATATAAAATGTTTCTATAGTATTGACCGTAAAATTCACTGTAATTCTTCAACAAAATAATTTGAAGTTCACAACAAAATCAGGCATTCAGGAGCTCACCATTGCCAAATGACCAACTTAAACTAAGAATAGATACAAATAACCAGCTCTTGATTTCAATTAGGCCTCTGTATTCGAAGTCCACGTGGCCTTTTGTTATGAACAGAAATACAAATGACTTGTGAAAAATATGCAGATGGAGAGAGTTAATCACTCCTGATGTCTATCTCACATGCCACCAAAAAAGTGAAGGCCATAATGACATTTTCCTACACTGTACATTTGGCATACAAGAAAAACATTTATATATGACGTTTGGTGCAGGCTTAATATGTTGCTCTAACATCAATTATAAATTGCTCGAAATGAGTTTTTGGGGCTTCCTAAAAGAAATGTGGCAGGATTCTTTTGTTGACAAACCTTTGCTGTATCTGGCTTGAGGGGAAGTTGGACTTTTGAAGAAAATAAATACTATACAAGAAAACTTAATCTGTGATATTCTAATATATCTGTAGACTAAGGGCAATCGCCACTTTAGTGACGTGATAACTGACTTGCAACACAACTGAGCAGAGCCATTGTATTAACTCAGAACATCAATCTCTGTGCACAATTGTAATTCATTCTTTGCGAGGATTCCCTCTCATCAATAAGCTGATCTATAGTTAAAAGAAAAAGAAAAGTTTGACGCATGAATAGACTTCATCCATAATAAGCAAAAATGGTTAAGATAACCTGGTACTTGCAATAGATGCATATGTATACAATGTCATCATGTTGTGAAGCTCCTAACCAAATTCAGCCTCAAACCCCAAATCTATTCATTTTAATAAAGTGTGTAAACTCTCATGTACAGGCAGCTCTTTGCATCCTTTTGTGGGTTCCAGACAGTCCTGTCGTGGTGATCTATCACTCACCTATCAATGAGAATGTCGTATAGCCAGGTGGTGGGCGGGTTAGCTTTCTCCTTTTTCTATACCAAGAAAGTTCTCTCACTAGCTTGGTTACACATGGCATATTATCAATTAACCTTTTACAATATTGTCACCGACTAACCAAGCACCTAATTAGCATCAATCTTGTAGAATGGTAGAGCTTTCAGGAGTTGCAATTATATGATCTTCACAGAAAATTAGAAGGACCTCCCTCTGTGTTGTTTAGCAGATGACAAAGTATGTGCGGCCCAGAAACATGTTACTGTAGTTAACTAGAGGACCCATTATGTGGCGCAAAGAAACTGCTTTTCGGTGATTATTGTCTGCACTGATCTAGTTGTCCGAGGCTAAGAGGATAGAGCTCAAAGTTCTAATGCGGCGGCCAGAGGGAAAAAAATGTTTTAACCTTTGAATTAATTCTACAACTAGCTGAAGCCGGAGAAAATTAGAAAGAAAAGATGAAAGGAACTTAATGACATGTTCATCTTTTCTGAATGCAAGAAACTTGACTCGGCTTTAGCCAGTTGGCAATAGGCCATTGTGCTGGCATATGATTGATCTCCCAAAACTTTAGTTCACTTTCTAAATAATTATGCTAATGAGGGGCTGTAATATCTTCAATCATCCATCTCTTTATATCAGATTAACTTTTAGAAAAAAGAAAACAATAAAAGCAGTTCTATAATACTTTTCCATGACAAAGCATTAAAGTAAGAACAAAGCGTTAGTTACACCACCTTTCAACCCTTTTTTACAAACTTTGGGACAGGTGAGAGGATATTGATTGGTATTTTGGTTGAAGCAAAAATACCTTTCGAGTGTGTAAGAGATCATTGATCAATTTCAATGGATCCGACATAGCAGCTAAAGCAACAGGAGTGTGAAGATCATCTGACATCGAAACAAAAAATTCATCTTGGAATTTATTTATACAACTAGCAGTTCCTGCAGGAATGGAATCCTTCCGACTTGCCTCGTTATGCTGGCTGAGAACAATTTGACTATCATATAAAGCCTATGAACAAAGACAAGACTCGGGTTAGTATCTGTGCATTGGCCGATATAAAGATAAGTTCATAAGCAAGCACCAAAAGTCACAGAAATAACTGCTCTCGGATGTCATTGAAACAAGGAATCTGAAAAAGGAAATTAGAGCTGAGTTTGGACAGAAAGAGCCTTTTTGTTTGTAACAACGGAGTTCTTGAACTATGTATTCAGTCTTTTGGTGTATAAGAAGCTCTTGTACAGGATGTAGACTCTCTCGTATATCTGATTGGATCCTTGTAGCTGTTACAAGATTAGTTTTTGTCATTCTTTGGGTCTTGTAACTATGTTACTCCTTAGCACAACCTTTGCGCTAAGGATTACTTTATTAACATTGAAATCCGTTACCTTCTCAAAAAAATTATGTATTCAGTCTTTCTACTATCCCAGCCATCTGTTTCTTTTTGAGGTGAGACCTACATGCCCCGCAAATTTCTTTTCTTTGACAAGGACCAATCCACATACAAATTGACTCCTAAATGCACCTTATCACTTATTTACCATGCTGGCAACAATTTTACAAAAAATGAGAACAAGGACAATTGCAGCATGAGTGGTCACCAAAAAGGTTAATGTAAATTCACCAGACAATTTAGAGATTTAGAATCAAAGTACCTGATAGATGTAAAAAAGGTCACCAAAAAGGTTAATGTAAATTCACCAGACAATTTAGAGATTTAGAATCAAAGTACCTGATAGATGTAAAAAAGGCGATCAGATGCACTCTCAATCTGCGCGATCGTGTAATTGATGGGAGATCTATAGTGTGTCCCAATTAAGAAAAGCCTTAGGGCCAGTGGGTGATAAAGATTAATCACCTGAAGAAAGACAGCATAAAGCAATCTCAAGTACTAGAAAGCTGAAACGGAAAAAACAGACAACCTTCCACACATTAATTCTGAAGGAAAAGCATGAGTTTCGTCCCCAGTCTACCTGCCTAATTGTAAAGAAGTTCCCCATGGACTTTGACATTTTTTCAGAGTCGATGTTGACAAAACCATTGTGAATCCAATAGGTTATGTTGCTCTTCTTACAAGCAGCACAGCTCTGGGCAATTTCATTTTCATGGTGAGGAAATACAAGATCCATCCCGCCACCATGAATGTCAAAAGAATATCCCAAGTATGCAGCACTCATGGCACTGCACTCAATATGCCATCCAGGTCTTCCTGGACCCCAGGGACTCTCCCAGAAAGGTTCTCCCTCCTTTGCAGACTGCATGAGAATATAAAATTCTTAAATAGTAGCAGAGGTTGAGAAACATCAGCTTAAGTAGCTCATATGATTGGCAGATGCCCAGAATAACATACTTCTATAACACTTTGGGAAAATGCAAAGGACTTTTGGAGGGGAAAGATACACTCAGATGGCAAAAACATAGAAGTGGGATTTCTACAGTTAGCTCACATACAAAGACTTGAATCAGATGGGACCTGAACTCAGTTTCCGGCCTTGGAAGCACATATGGGAAGTTAAGGTTCCATATAAATTGGCATTCTTTACTTGGTTGATGATTAAGAAGGCTGTTCTCACTCGGAATAATCTAAGGAAGAGGGTATACCTGTTGTTTTAAGATGCTATTTCTGTGGCCAGGATGCTGAGACAATCAGCCATCTGTTTGTACAATGCGAAGTGACTAGCCAGCTCTGGGATTTGTTTATCAATCTCAGAGGTTCTAGATGTGTAATGCCAGGGAGAACTTTTGAATCTTTATCATGCTGGAATACAGGGACAAACTTTAGCACAGACAAGGACAGATGGAAATTGTCCCAGCAGCTATCTGGTGGACAATCTGGAAAGAGAGGAATTCTAGATGTTTTGATGATACAAGCAGCTCTCTACAGAAGATCAAGATGAATTGTATTCTTTTTTTAGTTTTTGGTGTTCATACTATATACCTGAATCAATCTTAGATGTTTTAAGCTCATTGTAAGAAGAACAAGGTTGTATTTTTATTTTTACAGGATGTAACTCTTGTATTTTGGCTTCCAGCACAACCTTCGTGTTGATGATTTTATGAATTATGAATGTAAAGGATATGTTACCTTCTCAAAGAAAAAAAAAAGCTCATATCTTCGGTAACCAAAAACCCATTGACTCAGTTACACTCTCCTATCAAAGTGTATGAAGTCGAAAAAAAGCAGCTCCAAAATGATTGTTGCACATCGACGCACAGGTGAAACAATTGGCAAGGAAGGATCACCAGATGGGAAAAGTAAAAAACAACTGGAGGCATTACTAAGGTTATTAAAAAGTTAATCTGTCAACAATCAACCCAAACTCAGGATAATACAACTCACACAATGGTCATCCTTTTTCCTTTAAATAATGGATAAGGATCATCTCTAAATGACAGGAGATTGTTACCAACCACAAGTAAACTTTCTTGCATATGAACTATTCAAAGAAACAGAGTGGAAGCTAGAATTTCTTGTGCCAATTCAACCATCAATTATTGCTTCTCTGTTACCATTCCCGTGGCAGAGAACATTGCATATGATTCTTTCCTTTATTTATACAATTGAAAGATTTAGAGGAAATGAAACTAGCACTTGGCATTTATCACATCATGAATAAATGTTAGAACACATCAAGACCATCAACAAATGAGCATTTTTGCCTTAAACAAGATTGCAGTGGGTAAAGATGTATGCTAGCACAATCTAAGAGTTTCTTTTTAGATCGAACTTGAGCTCTTCAAATGAACTTAGAGTTAATGTAAGATATGACTTTCCAAAACAAGTCATCTGAAGAGTATCCATTTAAGGGGTAAAGAGGGGAAGCCATTTGTTATGTGATGCTACCAAGTTTCTGAAACAGAAGACAAATAACTAGCTGCATTTTGCAAAAACTTGTTATAATATTCAAATATCATACTGCCTAATAATTTCCGTGCAGGGAACTTGGGATTAAACATTCCAATCTCTAAAATGCTTCGCAAACAACGTCATATCAAGAATAATCAAGTATCAATCAGAAACAGATGAAGTGAGCACGCACTAACCCACACAGAAAAAGAAACAAAAAATTCTAACAATAGAAACACGTTGCATGATCACACCCCTTTCAAATTGTTGCTTCCTTTTTCCTTATTTGCATGTTGCTTTGTTCTTTTAACAAGTGGATATGGTGAATGTCACAAGTTATCAAGATGTGCTCAAAATCCAATACACGATGCTGCCAAAGGTAACAAACTTAACATGCATAATTATAAAACTCACTTTCCACAAGGCAAAATCAGCCGGATTTTTCTTCCTTGTGTCTACAGCCACCCGCTCCCCTGCTCTATTATCTTCCAATCTTCGCCCAGATAGTTTTCCATATTCTGGAAATTTGTCTACAGAAAAGTAGACATCACCATTGATTGTATATGCACAGCCATTATCGAGGATCTGCGGCAGAAGCACATGCGAACTGTTAAAGCTCCACAGTAGGGAAAAAGACGATCAGGTGACCCAGAAATCAAACCCAAAGAAACTTCAACAGCAGGGACTGACGGGAAGACTAGACAGAAAAAGAAACTAGCTCATAGAATGATATAACTGAAACTTGATGTTGAGTCTTATGTGCCATTTTTACGCATTAAGAAGGTAGTTACTCCTAGCTACTAACAAGAAGGTTTTTGCACATCTTGGAAACCATGATTATACATTAATCCATGATAACTAGTTTATGACCAAATATCTTTATGTCAAGAAAAGAAAGGAGGAAATATACATACATACGCGCGCGCGCGCGCACACACACATATATATATATCTAACAACAACATACTCAGTGTATCCCACATCTGGGAGGGTAGTGTGTATGACCTTACCCTTAACTGGTGCAGGTAGAGAGGTCGTTTCTGATAGCAAAAAAACATGCAGTTTAAAAAAAAAAAGTGGTGCTAGCTAGCGTACATCAAAGGAACGTCTGATATAATTTTGTACAACTGAACAGGAAAAACTCAACCAAAAAGTAGCAAAAATAAGACGCAGCAAAAATAAGATTAACACCACATAAATAGGGTTGCTCCCACCCCATAAGAGGCTACAACTTTTCCCAACTACTCAAGCCAAAAAAGTCATTACGAAAAAAGGCACAAACGATCAGGAAAGAACCTGCTGAATCATATTGATTATATTAGGCATGTGATCAGAGACACGAGGTTCCACTGAAGGAGGAAGACAGTGAAGATATGCCATGTCTAGGTGAAACTCTTCACAGAAGCGTTTGCTTAATTTAATTGGATCCTCCCTCAGTTCATTTGCTCTAGCAATAATCTGCAGAATTTGAAACTATTATACTCAGCTGTCCTGGCATACATATGAACAAGTAGTTGAAATCCTAACCAAGTTCCATGGCTACAAGAACCTATAGTCGTCAACTGTGACATGAATATAACATGAAAGTAATACTGGTATATTGGGTTTGAGATTGAATAACCAAAACTGCAGAAGCTTCAAACTGCAATTTCTTTCCCAGCTTTATTGCTTAACAGATAACATTAATGATTGCATGGATGTACATCCGCAAACCAAGAAGAGAATCTCTTCTTGAGTGGATAAGTTCAGACTTCTGAACAAACAGTGATAAGAGAAGAGGCCTACTGCATGATGCGAAGCGGCTAAATTTAAGTAAAAATGGTAAAGAACGAACTTCAATAGACCTTGAAGAAACAAATTTCTATGAAGAAAGTAAGATAAGTGGGAAAAGTTGTCACGAGGATCTAGCCTTTCTCAAAACATAATGCAGGCAACGGCAGAGAAGATAAAGCAGGGAAAAAAACTCCTTAAAGAGAAACGGTAGCTCGCCTTATCATCAACATCGGTGAAGTTCCGCACATAATTGACCTCATATCCCAAATAATTCAGGTATCTGCCTAATATTCCAAAAGAGACAAAAGCAAGAATATCTGATTAGTTACTCAAATCAAACTTCTGGACAAATAATTTTGGAATCCACAAATAGTAGATAGCAAATTTGATTTGGTTCCCAAAACAACTAAGTTCTAAACGGTTGAAGCGAAATGACCTAAAATCAATTTTAGTTTAAAACTCAAATCTCCCAGACCATCATCATGGAGGGATTAACAATTCTAGTCTCCCTATTTTTCTACACCAGCATGCAACTTACTTCATAGCAGCAACTTCCACTTGTACCAGATACTTTTCACCAGGGAAAAAGAAAGTGTTTACCAACATTAGCTTCAGTTACCTGCCTGATTTACACACAAATATACCCACATGCATACATACATGATACATATAAACATACACAGAATCTCACAGTTTTACTGTTTTACTAATTATAGCATATTGGTACAAAAGGTAATTGAATCTCACTGTCCCATTTTCCCTTCCCCTGTCACCCTATTTAATAAAAGAATTTAAAATAAAAAACATACACAGCCACAAACATGAAAAAGTATTTTATATACTCACATACACACACATACTTGAATCTCACTCTCCTTTTCCCTTCCCCTTTTTTCACGTCCCCTATCCCCTACGCAATAAAAGAATTAAAAAAAAACATACAGAGAAAAAGAAAAAAACAAAGGTTGGGGAAAAAAAACTAAAGATGTTCACTTTATGACATAGCTTACACAAAAGCTTAGGACTTTGATATAGAAGCTACAAGTTTGAAATTGTTACCAACAGGATGTGCACTTTCTAAATCAAATCTTAGTGAAGTTTAGGACTTCAAACAGATATTGAAAGTTTGAAATTTTTATATACAAAGATGTGCATTTATAAATCAAATTCTAGAAAATATCAAACTTTGATATAGAACCGAGAGGTGAGAACTTAGGTGATCCCCTGCACAGTTCATGTATAATTGTACTTCTCATAGTAAATAAATAGCGCCAGAAATTCGTTAAAATGAACGTATTAACACGTATGTAAGAAAATAGAGGGGTTATTGGGAGCACCTGTAAAGAACATCAAAGCTAACATAAACACGAGCATGGCCGATATGGCTGAGGTCATACGCCGTTACACCGCAGACATACATTCCAACTTTTCGCGGAACTTTTGGTATAAATAGTTCCCTTTGTTTGCTCATTGTGTTGTGTAACCAAAGTTGTTGTTTCTTCAATTGAGTTTCTGTTCCGTCACCGTCAACGGCGGCGCCGTTACTCTCCGTTAAATTCACTTTATGGTTTGAATTTCCTGCTGTACTCAGGCACCGAACCCTCGGTCGGTTTCTGGCGGCGGCAATGAGCGTTTTAAAGTTGTGGAAGCGAACTGGGAGAGGCGAGAGGCGGGAAGGTACCAATGGTTTATAGAATTTTAACAGCGTCGCCATTCAGAGAGATGAATACGACGGCCGTGAAGACGACGGCAGAGGAGGAGGAGGAGGAGAGCCGGTGGCCGCCGATTTGCGGAAAAACTTCGCTCTGAGCGAGTGGTAGTGGTTTATCCGCAATTACATTCTGTATATTAATGTTTTGACCCATTTTAAAGAAGGCAAGTTCAATTTGCCCCAGTAGTATGGGTTATGTACACATTGATAGCTAAGACTTAAAACTTTGCCATTAAAGAAGTTTAGGATAGGCTCAATTATGGGTGTTCGGTTTGGATTGGTTTTCTCCTAAAAAGAAATCAAACCAAATAAGTCGGTTTTTCAAATATTAGAACCATACCAAAGCAAGTAAGTCAGTTTTTTCTCGATTCAGTTTATGTCGAGTTTTGTCGGTTTTTCGGTTTTTCCGGTTATTTGTTGATTTTTTCTTCAATATAAGATATTTACTTTCAAACAAATATTACGACGACCACATGTTCAACATAACACGATCATATCAATTGCCCTTTGAGAAATCTATTATTTATTAAAATATTGATGATAATTAAATCAAATGGTGATGAATATTTTACGGATTCAATTATATATATATATATATATATATATATATAAACATGAAATGGATTTTTACACTTAACAAAAGAAAATTACCAATCAAATTAAAATATAAAGTATTGTACTATTAACTGTGATGACCCGGCCTATCGTCATGAGAGTTACCACCCCGTTTCCCACTTATTATGCTGCTTCATGTTTCTATATCAGTATTAGAGTCTATCAGATGTAATTGAATTGATTCTGGTTGAAAATAAGGCATATAGCCTCTCAGAAGGGAGTTTGTTTCAGAAAAGCTAATCGGAAGTTGACTATGTGGTTAGAGGGCTCGGATGTGAATTACGGTGGTTCGGTTAGCTTCGGGAGTTGATTTGTAACTTAGGAGAGCGATCGAAATTGAATTTGAAGGTCTGGGTAGAAATAGGGTTGAATTGGCGAAGTTGGAATTTTGGCGGAATCCGGTTGATAGGTGAAATTTTGATCCGGAAGTCTTAATGGAATTCCGAGAGTTGAAGTAGCTTCGTTAGGTGATTTTGGATATGTCTGCAAATTTTCAGGTCATTCGGACATCGTTTGGTCGGGTTTTTTATTTAATGTTGGTTTCGGAATGTATTAGTTCATTTCGAAATTTTAGAAGGGTAAAATTATTTTGGGGTGTGAACTAAGGCGATTTTTGGGCGATTTTGAAGAGGCTTCGTGGGAGGATCATCAGGTAAGGATATTTGGATTTGGTTTATATTATTATAGTGTAAAAACATGAATTAATCACTGAAAATTGGAGGAATCAAAGGGTAAAAATGGAGGTTTTTCCTTGAAGCCTAAGAAATGATAAAGTGATGATTTAAGGGGTCAAATGGACTCCGATTTTGATAAATTTGATATGTATGGACTCATGGTGAGACGAGGATTCCAGAAATGTAAATTTAGTAATTTTTTGAAAAACGGGCCCGGGGCTTGGGTTTTGCCAACTTCGTGTTTTTTGGTGTTTTTTGAGTTATTTCAATTGGGTTATGTTTCATTAGCCTATTTTGATGTATTCCTATTGGTTTTGATCAGATTTGGCACCCGCGGAGGTTGATTCTATAGGTAAAGGCACTGAAGACTAGTTTCTAAGCCGGTTCGAGGTGAGTAATAGATGTGGATGATGACCTGAGGGTTTGAAACCCTCGTATATCACTCTGTGACGCTGTATTGAGGCGAGACACGTACCTTACGGTAAGTGCGGGGTCAATTGTGATTGGGGACTATGTCTGTCACGACCCCAAATCCGGTCGTGATGGCGCCCAGCACATTGCTAAGCCAGCCCGACCAATCCATATCAACCACGGAGCTAGAAGCTCTCTTTAACCCATTTAAGCAAATTAATTCACGAAATAACAGCAATACATGTAACGAAAACGGGGAACCAAGTCCCATAATACATCAACTCCCATAGACCAAGGGTCAAGAGTCATGAGCCTCTAAAGAACATAAGTGTATAAAGGTTTACAAAATACCAAGTGCGGAAAGAAATGTCAATACAAAATCCAAAGACAAGTAGGAAGGAATATCGGGTCCTGCGGACTCTGCAGCTACCTCGAATATCCACAAACGTCGCCTCGCACAGCTACTGGATCACTGCCGAGAGGTACCTGGATCTGCACACAAGGTGCAGGGAGTAAAATGAGTACTGCCAGACTCAGTGGTAATAAACAAGGGTAAGACAGCGCAGATAAGAAATCCGCAATAAAGCACTATGTAAAGCTATAGTCAGCTACCCTGTCATAGAATCAATCTTCACTGTACCTGTTTCCAACAATTACCAATAAATAGCATAACAACTAGCAGATGTAGCTAAATGCAATGCAATGCATGATATGACCGCTACGGCGTGTAGCCCGACTCCAATTTTTGGGTACCCGTGCTCACCGTGGGGGTTCAGACTCCGGAGGGGCTCCTACAGCCCAAGCACATCTCATAGAGATATTCCTGCGGCGTGCAGTCCGATCCAACATATATCCTGCTGCGGCGCGCAGCCCGATCCACTACTAGTCAGCTAATATGCAGATACAACCTCGCAGGCTCAAAGATAGTTTTTGAAAACTCTTTTATCATTTTTCAGTTGGAAAACAGTAATGTCAAGTTCCAGAGATTGGAATTGGCATAATAACAAAAATAGTTGCGGACTAGTAGTAAACTAGCATGTCTATATGATAAGACAATGATAACGATCCTCGCGGGATCCAATAACTGGCTCACGGCCCACATGTATACTCAACCGCCCAAGAAGGGGGTTCAACGGCTCAAGAGTGGCCATTAACACAATATATATATATGCAACCATCCGAGAAGGAGGTTCGACGGCTCAAGAATAGCCTAATATCATAATACAATATCAACAAGTCGGACTATGTCATAGTCCCCAATCACAATCGACCCCGCACTCACAAGAGAGTACGTGTCTCGCCGCTATACAACGTCACAAAGTGGTATACCGGGGTTTCGAACCCGCTGGTCATCACCCACATATATTACTCACCTCAATACGGCGCGACGACTACTCCGCAATGCCCTTGCCACGAGAATCAAGCTCCGCACGCGTAGAATCTGATCAAATACAGTAGAAATACAACAAATTAGGCCAATGGGACGACACCCAATCAATACAACTCAATTTACATCAAAATTCCCAAAGTTGTCAAAACCCGAGCCCCGGGCCCACATTCCGAAAATTTACGAAATTCACATTTCTAGAACCCTCGTCTCAATACGAGTCTAAGCATGTCAATTTTACCAAAATCGGACTCCATTTGCCCACTCAAATCCTTGTTTTTCTACAATTTAGGCTTAGGGCTCAAACCCACAATTAATCTTCCATTTACAGGGAATTAACCAAGGATTTCATGTTAAAATGATGTAATTAAGCCACAAAACTTACCTCCAACGAATCCCCGATGAATTACCAGCAATTCCCGTCAATTTCTCCTCTTGGAACTCAAAAATGGGGTTTTGGGTGTATGAACCCGCGACCCCTCTGTTCCGTGATTTAACTCACTGCCAAAACGATTTCTTCTATGCGATCGCAATGACCCTATGCGATCGCATAGAGTTAAATTTCCTGCCAATTTCCCCTTCTATGCGATCGCAATGCTCTCCCGCGATCGCATAGCACAACCTTCCAGGCCTCATCTTTTCTTCTCTCCGATCGCAACACTAGCTATGCGATCGCAATGCACAGTCTGACAAACCTATGCGATCGCACCCCTTGCTATGCGATTGCATAGAACATTTTTCTCACCCTCCAATCTCTTCTATGCGATCGCACAAATGACCCTGCGATCGCATAGTGCCAATTTCCATACCTATGCGATCGCATCTCCTATTACGCGATCGCATAGAACAACTCTGGGCTCACTTCCATCCTTCTATGCGATCGCAATAACCCTATGCGATCGCATGGAGCATCCGTCTGCAACAAAACCAGCAGCCAACAGCAGTTCCAAAAATAGAAGAAATGGTCCGTTTGGACCCCCGAAATCAACCCGAGGCTCCCGGGACCCCAACGAAAACCACCAACATACTCCAAAACACGATACGGACTTGTTCCAATCATAAAAATACCATCCTAAACATCAAAATCACCAATTACACACGGATTCAAGCCTAAATTCCTTAAAACTTTCCGAATTACGTATTCAATCAAAAACCCGACCAAACGACGTCCGAATGACCTGAAATTTTGCAGGCACATCCAAAATCACCTAACGAAGCTACTGCAACTGTCGGAATTCCATTCCGACTCCAGGATCAAAATATCACCTACCGTTCGAATTTCGCCAAAATTCAACCTTAGCCAATTCAAGCCTATTTCTACACCTGGCCTCCAAATTCAATTTCGATCGCTCCCCTAAGTCACAAATCACCTCCCGAAACTAACCGAATCATCAGAATCCGATTCCGAGCACTCTAACTCAATAGTCAACTCTTGGTTGACTTTTCATATTCAAGCTTTCTTCAAACATGCTATTTGTTTCATTTTCAATCCAAATCACTCCTAACTCACCCGATATACTCTAATACTGTTTTAAAAGCATAATATATGTAAATGCAAGGTAACGGGGTGGTAATTCCCGTAACGACGGGCCGGGTCGTTACATTCTCCCCAACTTAAACAAACGCTCGTCCGCGAGCGGGTTAAGAAACATACCCGGAGCATCAAATAAGTGTGGATATCTGCTCCGCATTTCCTGCTCGGTCTCCCAAGTTGCTTCCTCCACAGGACGACCTCTCCACTGCACTTTCACTGAAGCTATATCCTTAGATCTCAGCTTACGAACCCGTCGACCCAAAATGGCTACTGGTTCCACATCATAAGTCAAATCCTCATCTAGCTGTATCGTGCTGAAGTCCAACACATGAGACGGGTCTCCGACATACTTCCGGAGCATAGATACATGGAACACCGGGTGAACTCCCGACAAACGGGGTGGCAAAGCAAGCATATAAGCCACCTCCCCAACTTTCCTAAGCACCTCAAAAGGTCCAATAAACCTCGGGCTCAACTTCCCTTTCTTTCCAAACCTCATAACACCCTTCATAGGCGAAACTTTCAGCAACACCTTCTCACCTACTGAATAAGACACATCTCGGACCTTCCGGTCTGCATAACTCTTCTGACGCGACTGAGCTGTGCGAAGTCTCTCCCGAATCACCTTCACCTTATCTAAGGCATCTTGGACTAACTCTGTCCCTAACAACCTAGCCTCGCCGGGCTCGAACCAACCAACTGGAGTCCTACACCGCCTCCCATATAAAGCTTCATACGGCGCCATCTGAATGCTGGACTGATAGCTATTATTGTAAGCAAACTCCGCCAAAGGCAAATAATCAGCCCATGAACCACCAAAATCAATGACACAAGCACGCAACATGTCCTCCAATATCCGAATAGTACGCTCAGACTGCCCATCCGTCTGTGGATGAAATGCTGTGCTCAACTCTACCTGTGACCCCAACTCTCGCTGAAATGTCCTCCAGAACTGAGATGTGAACTGGGTACCTCTGTCCGATATAATGGAAATAGGAACTCCATGCAATCTCACTATCTCACGGATGAATATCTCTGCCAACCGCTCTGAGGTATAGGTAGTACACACTGGGATGAAGTGAGCTGACTTAGTCAACCTATCCACAATCACCCAAACTGAATCAAACTTCCTCGCCTGTCCGAGGGAGTCCACTAACAAAGTCCATAGTTATTCTTTCCCACTTCCACTCCGGAATATCAATACGCTGGAATACACCACCAGGTCTCCGATGCTCATACTTGACCTGCTGACAGTTTAGACACCGAGCCACATGGCTCACAATATCTTTCTTCATCTTTCTCCACCAGTAATGCTGCTTCAAATCCTGATACATCTTCGCGGCTCCTGGATGAATAGAATACCGCGAGCTATGGGCTTCCTCCAATATCAATTCACGAAGGCCGTCAACATTAGGCACGCATATCCGGCCCTGCATCCGCAATACACCATCACTATCAATAGTGACATCTCTAGCATCATCATGTTGAACTCTGTCCTTAAGGACAAGTAAGTGTGGATCATCATACCGGCGCTCTCGAATACGATCATATAAAGAAGAACGAGCTACTACATAAGCCATCACCCGACCGGGCTCAGAAATATCCAGCCTTACCATCTGGTTAGCTAACGCCTGAACATCAACTGCTAGGGGTCTCTCCCCAACTGGAATATACGCCAAACTACCCATACTAATAGCCTTCCGGCTCAATGCATCAGCCACTACATTGGCTTTTCCGGGATGATACAAGATAGTAATATCATAGTCTTTAAGCAACTCAAGCCATCTCCGCTGCCTCAAATTTAGATCTTTCTACTTAAACAAATGTTGAAGGCTGCGGTGGTCTGTATATACATCACAAGATACACCATATAGGTAATGCCTCCAAATCTTCAAGGCATGAACAATAGCAGCTAACTCCAAATCGTGAACAGGGTAGTTTTTCTCGTGGGGCTTCAACTGACGAGAAGCATAAGCAATGACCCTACCCTCCTGCATCAACACACAACCAATGCCCACTCCCGAGGCATCACAATATACAGTATAAGAACCTGAAGCTGTCGGTAGAATCAAGACTGGTGCTGTGGTCAGTGCTGTCTTGAGCTTCTGAAAGCTCTCCTCGCACTCCTCGGACCATAAGAAAGGAACACCCTTCCGAGTCAATCTAGTCAAGGGTGAAGCAATAGAAGAGAACCCCTGAACGAATCGGCGATAATACCCTGCCAATCCCAGAAAGCTACGGATCTCAGTAACTGAGGTCGGTCTGGGCCAACTCTGCACTGCCTCGACCTTCCTCGGATCTACCCGAATACCATCACAGGACACCACGTGCCCTAAGAATGCCACGGACTCAAGCCAGAACTCACATTTGGAGAACTTGGCATACAGCAGCTTCTCCTCTCTCAATCTCTGCAACACAACACTCAAGTGCCGAGCATGCTCCTCCTAGCTACGAGAGTAGACAAGTATGTCATCAATGAATACAATTACAAATGAATCAAGATACGGCCTGAATACACTGTTCATCAGATGCATAAATGCTGCTGGGGCGTTGGTCAGCCCAAACGACATCACAAGGAACTCATAGTGACCATATCTGGTCCGGAATGCAGTCTTCATAATATCAGACTCTCTAATCTTCAGCTGATGGTAGCCTGAACGAAGATCAATCTTCGAGAACACCCTAGCTCCCTGGAGCTGATCAAACAAATCATCAATACGAGGCAGAGGATACTTATTCTTCACTGTTGCTTTGTTTAGCTGCCTATAGTCAATACACATCCTCATAGATCCGTCCTTCTTCTTAACAAACAGGACTGGTGCACCCCACGGCGACACACTCGGCCGAATAAACCCCTTATCTAGGAGTTCTTGGAGCTGCTCTTTCAATTCCTTCAACTCAGCTGGTGCCATCCGATACGGAGGAATAGAAATAGGCTGAGTGCCAGGCACCAAATCGATACCAAAATCAATATCCCTGTCCGGCGGCATGCCTGGCAGGTCTGAGGGAAATACATCTGGGAAATCCCTCACAACAGGTACAGAATCAATGCTAGGAGATTCAGCTCCCACATCTCTCACAAAAGCTAAGTACGATAAACACCCTTTTTCAACCATCTTCCGAGCCTTTAAGAACGAAATAACACGGCTAGGGACGAAATCGGTCGAACCCCGCCACTCAATCTGAGAAATACCAGGAATGGCCAATGTAACTGTCTTAGCATGACAGTCCAATATAGCATGGTACGGAGACAACCAGTCCATACCCAATATAACATCAAAGTCCACCATACCCAACAATAACAAATCTGCCTGGGTCTCCAGACCCCCAATAGATATAACACAGGATCTATAGACATGATCCACAACAATCGTATCACCCACGGGGGTGGATACATGAACAGGTAAATCAAGAATACCACGAGTCGCACCCAAATGATGTGCAAAATAAGAGGACACGTAAGAATATGTGGACCCCGGATCAAATAGAACGAGGCATCTCTGTGCGGACAGAAATGATACCCGTAATCACGAGCATCGGAGGCAACCGCATCACGCCCGTCAGGAAGTGCATAGAATCGTGCCCGGCCTCCACCGGATCTCTCCTCGCCCCCGGGGCGACCACGAGAAGACCGACCTCCACCTCTACTAGACCGAGATGGTGCTGAAGAGGAGGGCTGATCCCTCTGCTGAGTCCCGCCCCTACGTAGTCGAGGGCAATGTCTCCTCACGTGGCCAAACTCACCACACTCATAACATGCACCCGGTGCTTGGAGAAGTAGGTGCCGCACTCGGGCCGGGAGGGCACTAAGTGATGACCGACCTCGCCGAAACCCCCGTCGACCGCGACCGTCAGAACCTCCGCTCCGCTGCGGGCGGCTCGAACGAGAAGGTCTAGATGAGCGACCTCTCCCTCTGTCGGGAATGCCCTCTAGATGGAGCACCACCGAAACTACCAGAACCACGAGGCCTCTTGGCCTCCCGTTCCTCTCTCTCGGCGACGATCCGCCTCGATGGAGCGTGCCATATCAGCAACCTGCTCAAACGATGATGACAGAACTCGCTCGCCGGTCATAAGAATACGGATAGAGTAGTTGAGGCCATCAATGAACCTCCTGATCCTCTCCCTATCATTAGGGATCATCCATGTGGCATGCCTAGCCAACCGTGTGAATCCGAGCTCATACTGGGTCACAGACATGTCGCCCTGAATCAACCACTCGAACCGGCGACGTAGCTCCTCGCGACGAGACCGAGGTACATATTTCTCTAGAAAGAGAGTAGAGAACTGCTGCCATGTGAGAGGTGCTGCTCTTGCAGGCCTACGCCTCTCAAACTCCTCCCACCAATCAAATGCGGGACCAGTGAACTGAAATGTAGTAAATGAAACTCCGCCGGACTCAAGAATACCAGCCGTACGCAACATCTTCTGACACTTATCCAAGAAACCCCTGGGCATCCTCGCCCTCAACGCCACCGAAATGGGGTGGCTGAAGTCTACCAAACCTCTCAAGACGACGCTGCTCGTCCTCGGGCATAACCTCAACCATATGCTCTGGAGCTGGAGCTGGAGCTGGAGCCGGTGCAGCCGGAGGAATAACCGGTGCAACCACCCGAGCGGGGACCGCCTCTGGCGTCCGAAGTCCCCGAACAACCGGATCGGTGTGCGCGAGCTGCGAGGGTCCGCCGACCACCCCCGACCGAGATGTCGCTACGGTAGCGGTAGGCCGAAACTACCCGAGCCAAACCGGAACACACCGATAATATCCGGGCAAGAGTCTCCCGAAGACCGGGAATAGCAATAGATATAGTCCGGCCCCGAACCGCGACTCGCCGGAGCTTCGACCACCGGGGGCCGCTCCCGAACCGGTACAACAGGGCGGGTCAACCGGCACCGCCTCGGCCGCCCTACCTCTACCTCTAGCACGACCGCGCCCACGGCCTCTAACAGGTGGCAATGGAGGTCGTCCACCTCGTCCCGATGCTCGCGTTCTCGCCATCTACGAGAGAATAGAATATAGAAGTTCAGTTCTCGGAACAACAAGATCGCACGACCGAGTTCAAGAAAAGTGAAGTGTTTCCTAAAGGTTCGCAGCCTCCCGAGGATAAGTACAGGCGTCCCCGTACCGATCCATAAATTCCCATAACGATGGGCCGGGTCGTTACATTCTCCCCAACTTAAACAAACGCTTGTCACGACCCCAAATCCGGTCGTGATGGCGCCCAGCACATTGCTAAGCCAGCCTGACCAATCCATATCAACCACGGAGCTAGAAGCTCTCTTTAACCCGTTTAAACAAATTAATTCAAGAAACAACAGCGATATATGTAACGAAAACGGGGAACCAAGTCCCATAATACATCAACTCCCATAGACCAAGGGTCAAGAGTCATGAGCCTCTACCGAACATGAGTGTATAAGGGTTTACAAAATACCAAGTGCGGAAAGAAATGTCAATACAAAATCCAAAGACAGTAGGAAGGGATGTCGGGTCCTGCGGACTCTGCAGCTACCTCGAATATCCACAAACGTCGCCTCGCACAGCTACTGGATCACTGCTGAGAGGTACCTGGATCCGCACACAAGGTGCAGGGAGTAAAATGAGTACTGCCAGACTCAGTGGTAATAAACAAGGGTAAGACAGCGCAGATAAGAAATCCGCAATAAAGCACTATGTAAAGCTATAGTCAGCTACCCTGTCATAGAATCAATCTTCACTGTACCTGTTTCCAACAATTACCAATAAATAGCATAACAACTAGCAGATGTAGCTAAATGCAATGCAATGCATGATATGACCGCTACGGCGTGTAGCTCGACTCCAATTTTTGGGTACCCGTGCTCACTGTGGGGGTTCGGACTCCGGAGGGGCTCCTACAGCCCAAGCACATCTCATAGAGATATTCCGCGGCGTGCGGTCCGATCCAACATATATCCTGCCGCGGCGCGCAGGCCCGATCCACTACTAGTCGGCTAATATGCGGATACGGCCTCGCGAGGCTCAAAGATAGTTTTTGAAAACTCTTTTATCATTTTTCGGTTGGAAAACCAGTAATGTCAAGTTCCGGAGATTGGAATTGGCATAATAACAAAAATAGTCGCGGACTAGTAGTAAACTAGCATGTCTATATGATAAGACAATGATAACGATCCTCGCGGGATCCAATAACCGGCTCACGGCCCACATGTATACTCAACCGCCCAGAAGGGGGTTCAACGGCTCAAGAGTGGCCATTAACACAATATATATATATGCAACCATCCGAGAAGGAGGTTCGACGGCTCAAGAATAGCCTAATATCATAATACAGAGTATCAACAAGTTGGACTATGTCATAGTCCCCAATCACAATCGACCCCGCACTCACAAGAGAGTACGTGTCTCGCCGCTATACAGCGTCACAAAGTGGTATACCGGGGTTTCGAACCCGCTGGTCATCACCCACATATATTACTCACCTCAATACGGCGCGACGACTACTCCGCAATGCCCTTGCCACGAGAATCAAGCTCCGCACGCGTAGAATCCTGATCAAATACAGTAAAAATACAACAATTTAGGCCAATGGGACGACACCCAATCAATACAACTCAATTTACATCAAAATTCCCAAAGTTGTCAAAACCCGAGCCCCGGGCCCACATTCCGAAAATTTACGAAATTCACATTTCTAGAACCCTCGTCTCAATACGAGTCTAAGCATGTCAATTTTACCAAAATCGGACTCCATTTGCCCACTCAAATCCTTGTTTTTCTACAATTTAGGCTTAGGGCTCAAACCCACAATTAATCTTCCATTTACAGGGAATTAACCAAGGATTTCATGTTAAAATGATGTAATTAAGCCACAAAACTTACCTCCAACGAATCCCCGATGAATTACCAGCAATTCCCGTCAATTTCTCCTCTTGGAACTCAAAAATGGGGTTTTGGGTGTATGAACCCGCGACCCCTCTGTTCTGTGATTTAACTCACTGCCAGAACGATTTCTTCTATGCGATCGCAATGACCCTATGCGATCGCATAGAGTTAAATTTCCTGCCAATTTCCCCTTCTATGCGATCGCAATGCTCTCCCGCGATCGCATAGCACAACCTTCCAGGCCTCATCTTTTCTTCTCGGCGATCGCAACACCAGCTATGCGATCGCAATGCACAGTCTGACGAACCTATGCGATCGCACCCCTTGCTATGCGATCGCATAGAACATTTTTCTCACCCCTCCAATCTCTTCTATGCGATCGCACAAATGACCCTGCGATCGCATAGTGCCAGTTTCCATACCTATGCGATCGCATCTCCTATTACGCGATCGCATAGAACAACTCTGGGCTCACTTCCATCCTTCTATGCGATCGCAATAACCCTATGCGATCGCATGGAGCATCCGTCTGCAACAAAACCAGCAGCCAACAGCAGTTCCAAAAATAGAAGAAATGGTCCGTTTGGACCCCCGAAATCAACCCGAGGCTCCCGGGACCCCAACGAAAACCACCAACATACTCCAAAACACGATACGGACTTGTTCCAATCATAAAAACACCATCCTAAACATCAAAATCACCAATTACACACGGATTCAAGCCTAAATTCCTTAAAACTTTCCGAATTACGTATTCAATCAAAAACCCGACCAAACGACGTCCGAATGACCTGAAATTTTGCAGGCACATCCAAAATCACCTAACGAAGCTACTGTAACTGTCGGAATTCCATTCCGACTCCCGGATCAAAATCTCACCTACCGTTCGGATTTCGCCAAAATTCAACCTTAGCCAATTCAAGCCTATTTCTACACCGGGCCTCCAAATTCAATTCCGATCGCTCCCCTAAGTCACAAATCACCTCCCGGAACTATCCGAATCATCAGAATCCGATTCCGAGCACTCTAACTCAATAGTCAACTCTTGGTTGACTTTTCATATTCAAGCTTTCTTCAAACATGCTATTTGTTTCATTTTCAATCCAAATCACTCCTAACTCACCCGATATACTCTAATACTGTTTTAAAAGCATAATATATGTAAATGCAAGGTAACGGGGTGGTAATTCCCGTAACGACGGGCCGGGTCGTTACAATGTCTTAGTCCGACCGAGTGGCATTGTACTGTGTTGTTAGCTATAAATGAGCCGATAAACCTCCTACTTGGATGGTTTAGGATATATTTGGGTTGCGAGCCGGTTATTTGGATCCCGTGAGGATTTCTATGATTATAGCATGTTTTCATGATAATAGTCCAGAGCTAAACACTGTCTAAATATGAATTACAAATTCTGAGATTTCTAAACACCTAATTCTATAATTAATGTTAAACGGAATTAAAAACGGTAAGTATTTGTGCCTATGAGGCTTAAATTGCACGTAGCTGAACTTATAGTGGATCGGGCTGCGCGTCGCATCATATGTTACTATGATATTGTGCTTGGTCTGTAGGATCCCCTCCGGAGTCTGAACCTCTACAGTGAGTGCGAGTACCCAAATGGATCAGGCTACGCGTTGTAGCGTCTTGTTCATGTGCATCTGCATTACATTCACGCATTTATACCTATCTTCTCTATCTGTTATTGTTTTCCCTAAGATTTATGCTATTAAAAAGGAAACGAAACACTATTATAGCTTTGCTGTGTGGTATTTTTGGGATTTTTTGCCTTCAATATCATTATACATGTCTATTACCGCTGAGTTGGAAGTACTCACTTACTCCCTACACCTTGTATGCAGATTCAGGTACCTCTTTGATATTTAGATGCTTCCAAAGTATATTTCGGAGTTTGTCGAGGTAGCTGCCTGGCATCCACAGGACCCGACTTCTCATTTGTTTTTCTATGTTTTAGAAAATTTCGCGTTTTCAGATTTATTATGTATACAATATTATTACTATGCTAGTCGGTAGATGCTCTTGACTCGTGACCCCCAGATCTATAGGAGGTGGTATGTACTGTTATTGGGTAATTTTCATATACAATTGCTAAACTTTGTATATTGTCTCGTTATTGTTGATTTTGAACAAATATGTGAGCTGGTAGCTCGGAGTGTGTGTGATAGGTCGGGCTTGCCTAGCAATGTGCTGGGCGCCATTGGGTTTGGGGTCGTGACATTAACATTCCCATAAATATTTCAAGACTTTGTATAAATATACATATATATAGGTGTAATAATAAATTTGAAATAGCTACTCCTCTAGTCGGTTTGGTTCGATTTTTTCGGTTATATTATTATTAAACCCAAAACCAAACCAAATTAGATCGATTTTTTAAATTAAAAATCAAACCAAAAAGTATCGAATTTTTTGGTCGGTTTGATTTGGTTTTCGGTTTGATTCGATTTTTCAAATTTTTATGAACACCCTTAGGATGAATACATACATAGCCCCTTGAACTTGTTAGATTTTTTTATTTAAATACTTAAACTAAGAGCTTGTTTGGAAAGCCACCTTGAAAATAGATTTGTGTGTAATTGAGTGTAATTACATAGTTTGACATGTTTGTTTGGCCAAGTAATTACTTGGTCAACATGAAATTTGGTATAATTGGAGGGTTGTAATTATACTCTCCAATTCTCAAGGAGAGGTAAAAATTGGTGGTAATTACACTGTGTAATTACAATGTTGCTTTTAGGGGTATTCATAAAAATTCGAAAAACCGAACCAAACCGAAAACCAAACCGACCAAAAAAATTGATACTTTTTGGTTTGGTTTGGTTTTGGTTTTGAATTTAAAAAACCAATCAAATTTGGTTTGGGTTTGGTTTTAATAAAAAAAACCAAACCAAACCGACTATAAGAGTAGCTATTTTAAGTTTATTATTACACCTATAAATATGTATATTGTTATACAAAGTTTCAAAAAATTTATGGTAAATGTTAATAGTTTGCACTTTTAATATAGTTTTTTACCTTTATATTCTAGTTTGATTGGTAGTTTTCTTTTTTTTTAGTGTAACAATCCATTTCGTGTTAATAACATATTTTTAATTAGGTCCTTAAATTATCATCACTATTTGATTCAATTATCATCAATATATCTTGGTAAATAATAGATTTCTCAACGGACAATTGATTTGATAGTGTTACATTGAAAATATGATCGCCGGAATATGTGTTTGGTAGTGTATGTCTTATATTTAAGAAAAAACCGACAAATAACCGAAAAAAAATTGAAAAACCGACATAAACCGAATCGAGAAAAACCGAGTTAATTGGTTTGGTTTGGTTCTAATATTTAAATATCGACTTACTTGGTTTGATTGCTTTTTAGGAAAAAACCGATCCAAACCGAACCATAAACACCCCTAGTTGCTTTTTAATTTCTTTCTTTTTGTTTTCATTTTTATTTATTTTGTTTACAACTTTTTATTTCTATTATTTTAATTTTTAATTTCTTTGAAATTTAAATATATTTTCTTTGTATATTATTTATTTCATCGCACACGGCTCCTAAGTGATAAAAGAAAGAAGAATCCATTTTCTTTCTTTTTTGATTACATTCCCTGCGTATGTATAAGACTGAATCCATTCGATTTCTAAAAAGGATTACTAATCCTAAACTTCTCGAGGAATCCTTCATCAGTGGTCGTGAATAACTAATTTTTTTAATCTTGTCGACCATGATTTCGTAGGAGCAAGTCAGAAAGATTGAGAAATAGAACCATCTCATTTAATTCATTCTCAATAGCCACAAGATGACCATCTTCGTTCGAGAAATTCCTACCTCTCTATCTATCGCTGAGATATTTGGATTTTTCAAAACTCCATGGACATGCAGAAGGAAAATGATATCTCCACTCGGACGAAGATAGTACTTTTACTTGTTCAAATAACAATTAAGGTGAAGCAAGGTCAAGAACGGCGAATCTCTTTATGATAAACAGATCTAGTTTGCAAGATCGCTATTACGGATAGTTCCTACAAAGGATCGTATTAATGACGTATACAATACTTGAATTCTCGATGTAGATGCTACATAGTTGTTTCTCATCCTTCAGAGACTACGAGTGTAATAAGAGCATCCATTTATTTCTCTGTATTTACTACTTGTGATTCCATGTAATTGTTTATATTTTATTTTTTATTTGTTTTATTATTCTATGTTTTGAAACTACACCTCCTAATATTAAAAATAATTAGTCATTAATAACTTTGCATATAATGAATGATGCAATTAAAGTGAAATTCTGTTGTTGAATGTGGTTATGAACTTATTATGTTTCCTAATCTTAAGTTGCAGTGAAACTTACTATTATTATGTTGTAATTTGACATGTTAAACTATTTTTTTTGGAACTGTGTTATATTCATGGTTCCAATTTACTTGTTTTAGTAATATTAGCTCACATTGCATGTTGTTTGTGTTTTAGTTAGAATTGATAGATTAGTTTTGCCAAACATTTGAAGAATGTTATGACACTATGAGCATATTTGGATGGACTTAAAAGCTGGTCAAACCAGCTTTTAAGACCTTTTTAACTTTTGAAGTGTTTAGCAACAAGAAAAATGGCTTAAAAAGAACTAATATCTGCTTAAAAAGCCAAAACCAACAAGTTGGGTAAACCCAACATTTTTTAAATTGGCTTAAAAGCCATATTGCTTTGTCCAGGAATATTACATTCTTTCCTTATAATTTTTTTTAATCTCAAAATTACCCCTAAGTACAAACTTGAAATTGTTGCTATCTTCTTCCTCCCGAAATTGGGTTTGTTTTCGTTTGCTTTCTTGATACTACTTTTAGTTTTTAAATTAAGTGTGAATTAAAATATTAATTGTAATATATTTACATTATTTAAATTAGAATATTATAATAATAAGTTTCTTTATAGGTTTAATAACTTTAAGGATATTTTAGTAATTTTGATAAATAAAAAATGATTACTAACACTTGTTTGCTAAACACTTCAATAGCTTTTTCTCAGTTTCAACACTTTTATCCAAACACGTAACTGCTTATTTATAAAACCAGCTCCAGCACTTAAAAAGTGATTTTAAGCACTTTACTTAAAAGCTACTTTTTTTTAAGTCAATCCAAACGGACTCTATATTTATAAATATTAATTTATTTTATCAATCATGAATGATTGAATTCCATGATATTCTTACAAAACGTATATTTTTAGTTTTTGTAAGTACCTAAACTAAATATTATTAATTTAAAAATATATATAAATTATTTTTACAATATTACTTATAATTATATATACGACTACTAATTAATGTATATTCACGAAAAATATACATATTAAATACCAAATATAATATCATTCATAGTTATAAAAATTTATAGACATATATTTATTACATTAATTTGTAAGTTGTGGTAATTACTTACTTTAAAATTTAATCTAACTATGTAATTACATTTGTGCAACCAAACAGTAAACTTATAATTACAATATAATTACACTATGACAAACAAACATGTCGTTGTAATTACACAACTGTGTAATTATTACCATAGTAATTACACCAATTCTAATTACAGGGTGTCTTTCCAAACACACTCTTCTAAGTCTTGTTCCTATTAAGCACTTGAACTCTAATCCAAATGTCACTTGGCTTGAGAGAGTTCCACTAGAATTGAGGGAGATCTATTTTTTTTTTTTTTTTAAAATCCATCTCCTTCGTCCTCTCTCCATCGTCACCACTACACATCTGCCGCTAAAAGGCAGACCAACATGGGATCAAGCGGGTTCATAGGAAATCGTTTTATTGAAAAATTAATTTATGTATATAGGTCTGTTTAATTTTTGGCTAAGACATGCAGTCATAAAGTTGAACTCACTTAACCTAAACATATTATAAGGCACAACTTACAAGTGGGTTCAATATTTTTAAGAGATCATGGGTTTGAAATCAATCAACAATAAGTAAAACTATTTTCCAATATAAACTACTTCTATATTAGTTGGGAAATGAAAATCTACAATCTTTTTTTCTTTTTTCCTTTACCTTAAATGAAATTATAATCTAAAAGAGGTATTCCTAAGTTGCATGTTTTGTTTTTCTTCTTTGAGGTGCAAACCCTATTTCTTTGTATATTACTACTTCTTATGTTTCAACCTGTTGGTGATTATTTTGGATCTGCCACTGACCGCATCACACAAACAACTCTGCAATCCCAATTCTACCACCACCTTCATCGAATACGATTCTAGGATTGCATCACAACCATCCAAAAAATACACACTAGCCCGTTAATCCTCCATTACTAACCCATTTCTACATCTGTAATTTTATCTTAGCAAAAAAAAAAAAAAAAAAAAAACTCTGTCTTATCTCTAATCCCTTTGAATATACATAATTTAATCACTACAAAAAACAAATAAAAATTACATGTCATGAAGAAACTAAGCAAAAGCTTTATCGGTGATATTGTGTTTGTCGAAGAATTAACCCAACAAAGTTGATGTCTTTCTCGTCATCGAACCGCTCTTTTTTGTATTTCTCTAATTGTTGTTTGTGTCACCACATTTGGTGTTGCTCGGTGGTTGAGCACCTATATATGTTCCTCTGCAGTAATGAGGGTGGCTGCGATGAAATGCAACTCAGTGATGATTGACGATTTCTGCTAATTCCTATGGCATATTAGGAAGATGAACTTGTTCTTCACCTTTGTGATAATAGGTGTGTATTGTGCCAAGTATGTTAGCGAGAGAGCAGTCAGGTGCAACAAAGCAGGAGAAGACAAAGAGACATCGATTTTTTTTTTTTTTGACATGTCAGAATTTTTATTACATTTTGAATTATGTATTATTAGTGTTAGAATAACATGCATACATATTTTAGTTGACAGTTAGAAAAGTGTTTAATAGAAATATTTGGACTAAAGTTCAAGTGATCAATGGAAACAAGACTTAGTTTAATGTTTAAATGATAAAAAAAAAACTCGAATAATTAAGTTAGAAGGCTACGTATGTGTTCAGCCTATTGTAAATTTGTCTCTCACTCAAAAGATAAATCCAAACTAACATTCGACTGTACAATTATTCAAAGATACAATTAGAAAAGACTTGGTTGCTGAGACTAGGATTATAACTCTGTTATAAAATTTAGGATAATATTTATTCAGTGTTTAGTTACTGATATTAGCTAAATTATAATGGAAGTTTGATATTGATAGCCTGCACCGGATGGAGGATTATAGTACAAGGATGAGTTACCTCTCCGACCTGTTATGATTCACTGATAATTAAGGTGAAGTATGAAAATATTTTTTTTTGAACTACGACACTGAATTATTTGTTGTTGTTAATATTGTTGTTGTTGCTGTAAACTATGGAACCTACAACCATTGCCCTTCATGTGTGTTATGGGTAAACCCTACTCCAGTTTAGCTCGCAAACCACACTGGAGAGATAAATCTCACTAGGTGGACCTCGTGCAACAAGCTCGCTCTAGAAAGCATGCGTGAGTTTTGAACATGCAACCTCTCATTTGGGGGAATTTCCTGCTCAACCAACTAGACCACCCTTACTAGATTCAAATTATATACTAGTATATTTTTTGAATTATAAATTGCATTCTCATTTTTAATTCAACAAATCTAGCAAAGCACCAGCACCAGCACCTGCACTGATTACTTTTGGATCAATTTCAACATTATAATTCCACCATAAATTTGTTCGCAAATCAAGCAATCTCTAATAATTTTAGCTAGTGCTGTTGGTATAATTAATGATGGGAAAATTACAGTCCTTATCACTTGGCTCAATAGCCCATAACCTACTTTTGAAGCTCTTACACAATATGACCCAAGTTGTATATAATGTAAAAATTACTTTTTACCTATTAACCCACTCCTTTTAATTTGATTTTATTTTCTCTGTTCTTCTCTCCCCGTGTCCCAACTTTGCATCCCAAACTTTCTCCATAACTATTATTATCCATCAATGCTAGCTCCTCTAGATTCAAAGCCGGTAATCACAATTTGGATGAAAAAGATAAAATAATACATAAAAGAATTAGTCTTTTGGAGTCATGTGAAGATCACTTCCTTTAATGGAGTGAAAAGAACCGTGTTTGCACTAAAGAGATTCCTTGGTAGGTTGTTGGATCACCAAACTAGAAAGATGGTATTGGCATGGTCTCAGTATTATCCTCATTCTACGTGTAATTCTAATTCCAGTGGTTGATTAAAAACTTGGAAAATAAAAGTCACCATTAAAGGTATTTCAAGCTTATATTTCAGAAATTGCGTTTTTTAATTTGTTAATTGTTTGGATTGGGTGTTGTCCCGGTTGATTGAAATCATCAAGAGGAGTTCAAAACTTAAATAAGTGACTTGGAGTAGACTTAATCTAGATTTGAGTTAAATTTTAGAAGATCCCCAAGAAAGAAGAAGAACTGAAGCTCCATTAATAAGATTCATGTGTATAATAATATATAAAATTGTATAAAGAGTGTATAAACAACTCTCATACACAATAATACACTATTTTCATGTATTTGATAAATTTTTCACATATTCTTCTTCTTCTTCTATGCCATTTTATTTATGGTTCTTATGTTTAGATAATTATTTACGCGATTTTTACTGCAGTTACTAATGCTTTTTTGTTTGCGTTTTTGTTATTGTTTTTATTTTTTCTTTCCGTCACTGAGCCGATGGTCAATTAGAAACAGCCTCTCTGTCCTTTTCGGTAGGGGTAAACCTGTCTACATATTACCCTCCTCAGACCCACTTTGTGGGACATACTGGGTAGTTGTTGTTGTTGTTGTTTTCTACACGTATTTGCCGGGGGCGCTACATTCGTGTCATGATTGTAGGTGGATCAGTAGCAGAGGCACTTCAGCTCATCGGCAGTAGTATCCTTCTCCTTCCTCTGCCCGTTTTGGTGAGCCCCTTTCTTCCTCGGGGCCTTGTGTGGTTCATGCCACTCGGTTTAGATTTCATTTTGGTTTTGTAAGGTATAGCCGGAGCCTTGTTACCGCAAGTATTGTATTTCCCTTTTTGTATCCTAGAGGCTCCATAGACATGTAAACTGTGGGATTGTGGCCTTGTGTATATGTATGGGGCATTGTAAATATAAATTATGAGCTTGTTAGTGAATCAATCACATGGTTATGTTTATGCATTATGAAATCAGTCATTATTGGTAAAATATTACACATAGGTATCACAAATATTTTTTATAGTACTTATATATCTTTATACACTTTTATACAACTATATACATAATGTACCTATTTGTATAAATGTGTATAAACATCTCTGACGAACTTCTTATACGATTTCGCTTGCAATTCTTGTTCAAAACTAGTCCAAAACTTCATCGAATGACTTCAAACTTTGTATAGATATTTACTTAGACTATTTCTAATAAGTTCGAACAATACTCACTCCAAGTGATCTGTTATGTAATTCTTCACTACCTTTTTATGATTGCTAAAAAATTTCAAAGGAAAAAGGTCTTAGCAGGCGTTTAGACATAAAAACTGTATTTTTGAAGAAAAAAAAAGTATTTGAAGTTAGGTAAATATATAGTATTTAGAATTTAAAATTATGTTTGGACACACTTCACTTTAAAAAAGAACTTTTCAAAGTACTTTTTATAAAACTTATTTTCGAAAAATCTCAAAAAACTTATAAATTTCATGAATAATAGTATGTTTTTTCAAACACAAATTCGAAAAAAAAAAATTTATGGACAAACCGATCCTTGATATGTTCCCTTTTTTCTCCCATTATATATGGCAAAAGCCAAACGGAACAAACCATCACATCACTCCCACTCCACCACATCTACCCATTAATTAACACATCCCATTTGATTCCAAAAACCACCGAGACAAGCATGGAGCTAACAGCACAACAGCTCAAGGCATACGACGGCACAGATCCATCAAAGCCAATCTACGTGGCAATCAAAGGCCGTATCTTTGACGTCACCACCGGCAATTCCTTCTATGGTCCCGGCGGCGCCTACTGTATGTTCGCCGGAAAAGATGCAAGCAGAGCACTCGCAAAGATGAGTACGAATGAAGAGGACGTTACCCCGTCACTCGATGGCCTTTCTGAGAAAGAAATGGGGGTTCTTAATGATTGGGAGAAGAAATTCGAAGCTAAGTACCCAATCGTTGGAACTGTTATTTCTTAATCTAAATCAAGTGGGTTTGGGGATCTGGAGCTTTTGATGCAATTATGAATAAATATAGGGTTTCCTTAGGATGGTACTGCGTATTTCTCATGGGTCTGTTTGTGTAATAGACAAAATTAACTTGTGACTTTTGTGCAATTACGAATAAATCGAAGGCTTTACTCTCGTATTTCTTGTGGGTCTGTTTGTGTATGATTGATGTATATGCTATTTGGGATTTGGAAAGCGGGATGCACAGTTTTGTAGTAATTCGCATCTGAAGTGCAGCTGATTTAGCACGCGGTACAACAGTGTTTTGCGCTGATGAAAAGACCGTTTAGTGGTGGCATGGATTCTATAGGACGTGTGCTTTCCCTTACTTTCTTTAACATTTGTTCAACAAAACTCTGCCTGTATTTTAGCTTCTGCTTCAGAGTACTTCCCTCCCTCTTATTTTGGTAGTAGATTTTATAGCCGGAATCTATTATCTTGCTGATTTTTTCTTTTTTGACAGTACACTTGGCACTTTTGGTCCCTTAATAATTAGGAGTTGCTGATTTTGTATTGCAAGAGCTAAACGCGAGAAAAGAAATCAACATCTCTTCCCTCTATTAACTTGAGGCATAGCAATCTAACTACTTGCTAATGCTTATTTATGCGCTGAGTTTTTTTAAGGAATTAAGCGAGAGGTGAAGCGATTCGCTTTTTTAAGTGAAACGGAATTTAAAAAAAAAATATAATTGTAAGCAAATGTTTAAAATCCGGGCAAAGAAAGAAGAACCCAAGAATTAACATCAATTCTGAGAAAGTACCGAAGGTAAAAAAAGAAATTCACCAGCATTTCACTGCTATTTGCACGTTGAAACAGTGAAAGAAGAACCCTAATCGCCTGACACTGAAATTCGTTCTTAATTAAATAGCCTGGCTTCTCTTTAAAAGAAAGAGCCGGTCGCTTCCTTTGCATGTCGCTTCTCGCTATTTAATGGGAAGCGGTCACTTTGTTTTACCCGAGTCGCTTTACATGGGGAAGCGAACACTGAGTCGCTTCGCATCGCTTATCGCTTGAAGCGAGCTTTAGTGGGAAGCGAGCGCCTTCTCTAACACAGTTAAAACCAGATTTCCACGATTTTCCCTCTCTCAATGGTCCATTGGACACACGACGGGATCTTTATACCATTTTTCTATTATATGAAATCATTTATGACTAGAGAACGAAATATTCGGTTATACTTGAAAGAGTGCTAAGAAAGTAAAAACCGTAGTGTCTGATAAAGAAGGATAAATTACAGTAAATAAAACCAACCCTTCAGAACTTATTAATGCATTTTTTACGATTTTTTCTATCTCCGAGAAATCCTGAAAGCTTACCCCTCGAATCTATGTTGTGTGTCTAATCAATACATCAGGTACTACGCTGTTAGCATTAGACTAAAATCTCGGGGTTGCATTTCTCGCAAATCTGTCCAGTAAGTTACTGATTCCCAACTTTGTAACAAAAAAGTTGCACTTGGTACAAAACTTCGTTGCTTCCATCCACGAATGCTATTGCGACATCTTTTTCACCAAGCCAGCGAGCAAGTGTCATCAAAATGGAAATAAATGCAGATGTTTTGATTTACTAGATCCGACCGGATTATTACAGTTGCAGATGATTTTCAAATGAAAAGAATCATTTTTGTGGCAATGGATGTTCGTTTCACGCCCATGTTTCCAACTACTATGTATCACGCCCATGTTTCCAACCACGGGAAGCCTCTTTCTCACCATGTCACCTTTTTCAAACATGTTGCTACCGCTTTAGATTTTACCAAACTCTAAAGTTCATTACACGTAATGTTGCACATTGATGCGGACCTCCCTTAGAAGCACAATATCAAATTCTTTAATCGGCTTATTTGCATACAAAGTATGGCATATACCTATGTTGTATAATATAGTATTTCATTTCTCTGGTAGTAGGTAAATTCTTAGTAAATACCTTTACATGTGTGTCTATGTATTTAGAGTTCTTTCAGGAAACTAATTTTCCTGCAAGGATAACTTGGAGCATGTGACTTTTGGTCAGTTGACCAGCTATTAGCTTAATATAAGAAAATGATTCACGGGAAGGACAAAAAGAAACAAATATGTTCCACTAATTATGAATCACGCTAATCAGTTCGTCAAAGCTATCCACAAATATCTCCATCTGTATGAAACTAAGGTTCTCCGAGGTGGTACATTCTCTAGTCCAATAGTAGTGTACATATCCTATAAAAGAATTTAGCTCGCTCCACGTATATAATAGCCGATTGACGTCAGCAAGAATGTCAATGGTACCTGGGGATGAAACAGGATGTTTCCACTCTCGAGTTTTGGTATGCTCCAATAAAAACGAATGGAGTAGTTGTCCTAGCAAGATGAGACAGAATGACATCTTTCCTGCTCAAGCCAACGAGCACACTTTGTCTGGAAAAAAGAGATTTATGAGATGTTAGCACACTGAGTACAAAGGTCAACATTTAATAACATAAAATCACTTGAATTAGAAAGAGGAGAATATATATAAAAGAGAAGGGGAAAGGAGTAATTTTGGTTTCCATCCTTTCTTCTCATAGGATCCTTCTACTATCCCTATACAGTAAAAATACTCGTTGTTGAGCTCCTCGCTTTCTGCTTTCGTGGTTTTTTCTCCATTTGCCTCAATTGTATCTAGGGTTTCATGCACACTCGACAACAAAAAACATAGATCAAGAATACTCTCCAAGGATCACAAGCCAAAAGACTTAACAACAACAACAACAATTAAGCCCCAATCTCAAACAAGGTCCGAATTCTCACTTCTTTCTTTAAGCTTACTCATATCATCGCCATACCAAATAAAGAAAGTGAACGTGAAACAAGCCAAAGGACTTAACCTGGTTAAAATCAGCACAAATAAGACTAACTGTTTACCTTGTCCGGAGGTGCTACAGCATAGGCGGCTGTCATCTATGTAAGTTGTCTGAAGACCCATCATCCATGATCCAATTGATGTATCTTCATGCGCGTAACTCTTCAAGGAAGCACTACATAATGGAAAAATAACACACTTAGAAACAGATACAGGACCAGAATCAGCGATGTCAATTTCTTCAACGCAATACATCAAAAAAGAGGAAGAACAACTTATCCAAGAATTTCAATAAGGCAAATGATACCAAATGCTCTTAATCTATTAGGGGTCGTTTAGCATGAGGTATAAGAAGGTATAAGGGTGGTATAAAAATGTAATACCACCTTAATACTTTGTTTGGTTAGTAAATCAGGTATAAGTTATCTCGGTATTAATTTTAATACTGGGATAACTTATACCTTATAAAAGGTGGGGTAATTAACACCGGTATAACTTATACCTTCTTCTTAGAAATTATGCAGTTGTCATTCCTAACACAACATACCAAACAATGAATAAACAACAATCCCAACATAACTAATCTCAGCATAACTTATCCCAAATATAACCGGCATAACTTACACCGGTATAAATCATTTTCCAACCAAACGACCCCTTAAATTCTTGGTTAAGCCCTTCCACTATCTTTTTGGCATGATTAAATATTCAGAGTCTGCGCTAGGCCTTCTATGATTTTTAGTCCTTAAATTCCTCTTCCGGTGTCTTCTATTATCGACCGTTAGTAATGCTAAATTTTCTTCTATTATGGATCGTTAATAATGCTAAATTTAAGGGTATTTTTCACTTTTCTTGTGCTGGTGGAGTAATTCCAATATTTCCATCTAGATTCTAGTGAACCTTCAATTAAAGTCAAATACACCTTTTAAGTTGAATTAGTCTTATCTAGGCCATATATATGTCAGTTAACTCCACCTAACCACTACCATAAAATTGGCCTTTCAAACGGGAGAAAAAAGCAATAGTTTGGAGATCCGGTGCTAATCTTATGTCCTTCACTGTGGGTGTAAGAGGGTTAAAATAGTACATCTAACAAGTTATTTCTGACAAAACCAGAACACGTTATACATGTATGGCTAACCTTTTTTTTCAAATAACAATAGCTAACCTGTTTATGTTAATGTACTGAGCCAAATTTTTGGAAAGCACCAGAACTGAACCAGCTGCATGCCGGAAGTACCTGAAAAGAAATCCATGTCATTCTAGAGTAGAGAAGAGTGACAGGCCAAGAAATTCACCCAGGTACATCGAGAACGTGGACAATTGAAACTTTGGCCCAAACCATCAGTTAAGAATTTCATTTGGAAAGACAAATCCAAGCACTCTCATATGCGCACACACCAAAAATACCCAAAAGCACAGAAAATGCACGATAACTTAGGAAAATGCAAATAGTAATGTAACTGAAAAACAACTTAACATGCTGCAAACATTAGCGAATTAATGTTAACCCTTTTCAATTGAGGAATTCGTCAACAAAATAATCTAACTAGACATAAGATACAATAAATTACTCCTCCATCCTAGGCTTTGTGATGCAATTTGACTAGGCACGGAGTTTAAGAAAGAAAGAAAGACTTCTGAAACTTGTAGTCTAAAACAAGTCATAGATATTTGTGTGACTATTTATCATCTCATTAGGGTAAAATGGTAGGTTTAAAATTAAATTATTTCTAAATATAAAAAATAAGGTATCATTCTTTTTTATACAGACTAAAAAGGAAAGTACATCACATAAATAGGGACAGACAGAGTTGGTTTTTACAGGCAGTTCCAGATCTGCCACTTCATGGTAAGATAGATAGATAAAGGGCCGACCCAGTTCAATACCCACTTCGTGGGTGTCCGGGGAAGGGAATACTCTAGGCAGCCTTCCCCTGCTTTGCAGAGAGGCTGATTCGAACCCGCGACCTGACACACCACGGCAAGCAAGCTTACCGCTGAGCCAAGCCGGCCCTTCTAAAAGAATATCTGCAAAACCTTGTACATAGGCTTGACAGCTGCATCCATGACACTTGAAGAACTAATTCAACCGAAGTCAACCAAGTGAAAAGCATTCTAACCAAATCATCTTACAACTAAAATTACTATGCATACATTTAGATGTGAGAGAATATAGACCTGGTTTATCACCGATAAATATACTTAGCAGTCATTTGGACATATAAGCATAAGCTTATAGAAAAGCCAGAGTACCTCATACAGCAATAAGATCACTTTCTTAGGACTCAGTAAAACTTACGATTTCTCATCTCCGAATTTCCACCATTCTGGCTCATACCATGCCCTTCCCCTGGAAAAGGGAAAAGGGAAAAGGTGAAATATTAATGCTTGTATACATGATCTTGAGCTGAGTTAAATACAACAACAACAACAACCCAGTATAATCCCACTTAGTGGGGTCTGGGGAGGGTAGTGTGTACGCAGACCTTACCCCTACCTTAGGGTAGAGAGGCTGTTTTCAAATAGACCCCCAGCATCCTTCCCTCCAAGAACTTCCCACCTTGCTCTTGGGGAGACTCGAACTCACAACCTCTCGGTTGGAAGTGGGGGTTGCTTACCATCAGAGCAACCCCTCTTGTCCTTGAGCTGAGTTAAATCTGAAAGAAAATCTTACTCTTCTGCAACTACTTCTCCAGATTTCATGCATCCAATGTAAGAACTATTTTGACCATGCCGTTTTTGAAGGAGCTCAATCAGCCCATCTGACAAATAAAGATAAATAGAATGTTAAAAAAAGCTCAAGTCTAGGGACACATAAATCATAATTGTAGAGGGCGGATAAGCAAGGATTTTACCAAGGTCAACATCAATGTTGTCATCAACTTTCACATAAAACTCTGCGTCCCAATTTTGTATTGCTGAACTAAAGAAATATTTAGCTTTCTTGGGCAACTCCTCCTGAGCTTCCTCATGACTTTCCTTTTAAATAATTGGAAAAATATAAATAAGCAAAAGTAAGCTGCATATGAAACAAGCTGAAACAAAGTAAACAAAAAATTAGGAGAATGCATGCAGGCTAGCTCTAATGATTATTTACACATATGATAATTATTATTAATATGCATTTTTGCAACCAACATGTCTATACAACAACGTTAGGATAGAGCCTAATTCATATTATGCCACAAAAAAATACAGATAGGTCAGACAAAATTGACTATAACCAAACTTACTAGAATCAAGAAATCTTTTGTTGCTCGGTTCTCCTCATTAATATTGCGGTCCAAGCTATCACCACGGTTGGGACTGCCAAGTTCAAGTAATATCAAGTAACCTGGAGATGAATAAAGCCACTAAAATTTCAAATGTATATTTCCAATTTTCAGTATGCAACACAAACCTCCGACCAATTACAAATCGCACAACCACTCCTCTTTCTTCAAGTTTCGACAACGCATCAACTGTCATAGAAAAGAAAATATTAGATGTGTCAGATGCACCAGCAAGACCGGAATTTTAAAGAGAAAATGTCCGAAGTTGCTTTATACTATCTGAAATTGCTCAATTGTGCCTTATGTTACACTTTTGGTCCATTCATACCCTTGTAATTACCAAAGTCTTGTATTTTCCCTTGCCATTAGAGCGGTAGAACAGGGGATGCGTGGACTTCGTGCGTATAGGAAAAAGGTCAATATTCACCTCTCAACCTTTGACTATGTTTTAAAAGTACCCTCATATAGAAGCTCCGGTATGCGTCAAGGTCATAAACTAGACTTTTCCTAATGGCAGGGTAATAGTAGACCAAAAGTCCAACAGAGACAAAGTTACTCAATTTTAGGTAGTACAAGACAAATTTGACCCTTTTCCCTTTTTAAAACAAAAAATCTGATCAATGTTGCGAAGGTTGTGGCAGCCAGGTCAGAACTTGTAACCATGAAACTACACACATATTTCAATAAAACAAAGAAGTTTTATTACTTCTAACTAACATCAGAAAGCTTTGTATCATATTTTGATCATCGGGTGAAAACTTCAAGAACGGTTTTAAAGCAAATAGACTAACAGTCAAACTATAACTGATCCAGTAACATGTAAAATTTGCGAGCAACCAGACAATACCTCCAAGATAAGTTTCATCGTAAAAGAAAAATAAACACAACCACGATATTTTCATAATTATTACTCCCTCCGTTTCAATTTATATGATACACTTTGTTTCGGTACAGAGTTTAGGAAAAAGAAAAAAAGACTTTGAAACTTGTGACCTTTAACGGATAAAGGGTAAAAATATTTTGGGGCCATAAATTTTGCGTGGCTATAAAAGCTTCTCTCATCAAGGGTAAAATAGGTAGAATGAAAAGTTTAAAGTTAAATTGTTTCCAAACATATAAATGTGTAATTCTTTTTGGAACGAGCTAATAAGGAAAGTGTGTCATATAAATTGAAATGGAAGGAGTAATTTGTTGTCATCAGCTTCAAAAGAGAGTATGCGCCAATTTCAGCCAATCCAAATGTTTCTAGCTCAAAATCCACTTGCGTCGGTTAGACCAATAAATCCATCCGTCACAGCATTTTTAAAAGCGAAGAGAACAAAAAAGCGTGTGGGGCTTGAAGCGAAAAGCGAGATGTGAAGGATACGCTTCTGTGAAGAATATTGATGAATTTAGTACAATAAAAATTGAACTTCACTTTATGTAAAATGACTACTTGCAGCGTCCACTACACAATAATGCCCAAGTTAATCAAAGTTGACATTCAAAGAAGCGACTATGTGCGTCATTGTTTGAAGGGCACACTACCCATCGCTTTATATTGTTGCATCGCTTTAGCCTTTAGGAGATGAAATGGTTTTAAATAACACTGATCTATCATGATATCATGTCATTGAAACAAAGATAACTACACTTGAAGACTTGAAATATGAACATTTCCCTCTTTGCCCGGCCAATCAAACCATCTTCCATTACTTATCAAAAGGCATTTATTGGGGGTTCTGAATGGATAGAACTGTGCACATTTTCACCACTTAAACAATGCACAGATAGACATCAGATAGACTAATATCACTAATTTGGTAAGGTGAATATTTTATTGATGTTGGGGAAATCCCTATATAAAAGCAGTTATTCAAGAAGTAGAGAACCTACAATAAAGTATGGCTCTCTACAAAAGTCATCCAACCCAATCATATATACAAGTAGGGACGTCATGGGTGAACCAAAAAGTAACTAAGACGAGGCTATTCCTCAAATCTACATAGTCATTCTCAACCCCTTAAAACGGTATCCTATTTCCATATAACCCACATAAGAGCTAGGGGAGCAACGTCCCACGCGATGGGTCTTCTCTTACTTCTCCGGAAAGCCCAGCTAAAATGGACTAATATCACAATAACAAGCTATGAAAATTTTGAACACACTGAATCCGCTAACAAGTTCTAATCTGTATTTTTACCTTCAGTGTGGCAGCTTCACAGTTACATTAATCCCTAAGGACTTAGATCATAGCACATCAATGAGAGATCATTACACATATTAGGAAATACAGAAAATTCATGCCCCAAACAAAATGAGTAGAGACTGACCATTTGGCAACCAAGATCCTCTGATCAAATTTCTCCTCAATCTACCTCCAAATCCTGTATAGATTCCTATAACAGCCAGAAGTTGTTTGCCCGAAGATGAACCACTCTGCTTCAACTGATTCTTGAGGTAACCTTGACTCTTAGCCACTGTTAATTCCATTTCGACTTCAACTATTCTCCTCTCCAGATCCCTGGAAAACATATGGATATTCAGAGTAGCTCAATCACAATTGTCCGCACATGCGCGTATATGCATTTATGTTAAGACAAAAGAAAAAAAGGAATCCGAAACACGTACTTGCATCCTAAAACCATTAGCTTGTCTTCAACTGTCAGCATCTTTGGTCTCTGCCATATGTATCCAATGCAATATTAGGATTTAGGAAGAAAGAACCGGGTTAAAAAACTAGCTAAAGTAAGTAATATCAGATGCTTTGAATCTCAGACAAGTGTTGAAGCCAACTCCGTTAGAAATTGTGAACCAGCAATCCAGCATTAGCATATGCAGTTTAGAACCAGCAGGTCACAAATTGCAAGTAAGCTACTACATACTGCATAGACTTGTTCGTGGGCGTGGCACTATTATAACTGATAATCCAATATTTGAGCCACTGATTAGACCATTATTAGCATCTCAGGAACATGTAAGGAAAAACTTCTCCTGTCTAGGAAACATTGCCCTTTATCAATCATTGTGTAATTTCCGGAGTATTTCCAAGTTCAGTAACAATGGGGCATTATCTTTCACTAGGACATCGAAATAGCACTTTACATTTCACAATGTTCACATGCTTTTCTTTCCAAATTTCGCGTAGCACAAAGAACTCCTTATGTCTTGATCTTTATAACACTATTACTATTTGGAGAGTCAAATGGTTAGTTTTCCACTACATTTTCAAACATATGCTTTATTTTTTATGAAGTTTCTAAACTTTTCTAGTTAACAAAAGATTGTAATTCGCAGTAATTTTAATGCAGTTTCTAAAAATGTAAACTTTGTTTCACAAATCAAGTGAAATATAACCAAAATTCACCAGAAATTAGATGTTTTAACCTCGTAATCCAAATCAGCGAGTGTCAAATAAAACTATGTAGAGAAAAGAAGAACAAAACCTGCTCTGAGTTCTTCTTCAAAAGACTACCTAAAACCATTCTGTACTCTGCATCTTGCCATAACCTAACAACAACAATTATCCCAACACATAAAACTTTATATATATAAAAATATCAATCAAAACACAAATTAATAAAATTAACACATTGGAGAGTATGCCTATAAATGAAACAAAAAAATGAACATAAAAGTGGACCTTCCGGCGACATATAACCAAGCGAAGCAAGAGATTAATGCCATTACTAGAGAAGGTTTAGATGTTTGACTAGACTTTGATTTTGACCGCCTTTCCGATTTTGACGACGACGAAAACGACGTCGTTGGCAAGATGCTCTCCATGTCTTCCCAATTTGTGTACTGTGAAAACAGAACTGGAAAGACAATTTAGCGAAAACGCTCGATCAAATTGCGAGCATTCGTAGATTATGAATATTCTAGATGATTCGGATATTAATCAGTGTAAATTACGGAGATCTCAAGTGTATATCTCCCTCGTAATTGAAATTTCGATCGATTGATTGATTTGAAAAATGAGTTTTGGAGTTTTCTAGCAGTGCGGTTACTTCGATGGACAGGGAAGTAATAGAAAATTTGTGTTTAAAGTTCACTTTAGCCCATCTATTTTCATATTCACTCACTTTGCCCTTTTCTAGATTAAATTTAGGAACTTTTTTTTTCCCCTCCCAATTGATGTAGGAACTTTCCAAAATCAGCTGTTGCTTCACAGTTGAAAGATTTTCCATGTGGTTTTTAATTTGTTAAGGAGATTTTTTATTCTAAAAAAAGACATATAAATATTTTCTTTAGGCAAAGCTTAAATTTGGTACCTGTCAAACTGATTAAGAGTTGTGCATTCAAATGACAAATGAAAGTGAAATTTTATATATTAAATTTGAAAATTAATCACTAGAAGTGCTTTTTGTGATAATTATTTATACCAACTTAATAAAAATATAAATTAATAAAAACAATGTTTAGTATTGTGATAAGGATCTAAAAGGTTGGATATTAGTTTTTCATAAAACCCAAGCTTATGAGTTGCATCAAGGCAATCGTTGGTTGAGGTTAATTTGAAAATAAAGTTATTACATGCACCCAATAAAATTAATGGTATTTATCAAGTAGAATTTTATCCTAGCTCATACTAGAGGTTGCTGAAAACGCTATCTCTTAATGTGCGGAAAAGGGCCAAAAATGCCCTTGAACTATCCGTTTTGGTATAATATTGCACTTCATCCACTATTGGGCCAAATATGCCCTTCCGTTAATGTTTTTGGCTCACAAATGCCCCTTGAGTTAACGGAGGGACATGTGTCATCGTCCTATTAGCCCATTCTAAATATTTCTTAATTAATTAAAAAGACTCATTATTCATACCTGAAAAATAATTTTTAAAGCAATTTTTATATAAAAAAATTACTAAAAACTGAAGAAAAAAAAGAATTTTTTTTTTCAGTTTTACAAAAAAATAGATTTTTTTTTACTAAAACAATGTATTTGTAAAAATAAAAATAAAATCTAAAAAGTAATTTTCTAAAACAATATTTTTGTAAAAACAGGAAAAAAAAGTAGATATTTTTTGCTAAAAATTGAAAAAATAAAAAAAATCAAGTTTTTAGAAAAATATTTCTTTGAATATTCCTTAAACCGATGATACTGTTAGCAAAAAAAGAGTGTTTGTATGAGATTTTTGAGTATTAAAATTTTTTGTACTGATATAGTTTAAATGTAATAGGAATAATGATATATTATCAAGAATCAAAATATTGTAAAGGGAAATAACTTTTATAATCAAGTAAGAGAAGTCATTTTTCGTAGATGCCAACCAAATATAAAAACTTTTTATACAAACACTCTTTCCCTTTACAAAGTTCATGAAAACTGAAAAAGAAATATTTTTAAAGTAATCCAGTTTTTTAAAGAAATATTTTTCTAAAAACTGGTTTTTTTTTTTTGTTGATTTTTCATTTTTTAGCAAAACAAATCTATTTTTTTGTAAAAACTGGAAAAAAAATTCTTTTTTTCTTCTTTAGTTTTTAGTAAAAAAAAGTTTTAGAAAAATTGCTTTAGAAATTTATTTTTCGAGTATGAATAATGAGTCTTTTTAATTAATTAAGAAATATTTAGAATGGGCTAATAGGACGATGACACGTGTCCCTCCGTTAACTCAAAGGGCATTTGCGAGCCAAAAACATTAACGGAAGGGCATATTTGGCTCAATAGGTGGATTGAGGGCATTATTATACCAAAACGGCTAGTCTAGGGGCATTTTAGGCCCTTTTCCGCTTAATGTGAGTATTCAATAGATATGGAATTTGTTTGTTTTATACTTTTATTTCACAACCTAACAAGATATTACTAATAATTTATTTTTCTTCCTTTTGCGCATGAAAGAAGCAAGAGGTAGGCTACAATGTATTTGTAACGACCCGACCCGTCGTTACGGGAAATTACCACCCCGTTACCTTGCAATTATATATCTTATGCTTTTATAACAGTATTAGAGTATATCGGGTGAGTTAGGAGTGATTTGGATTGAAAATGAAACAAATAGCATGTTTGAAGAAAGCTTGAATATGGAAAGTCAACCAAGAGTTGACTATTGAGTTAGAGTGCTCGGAACCGGATTCGGATGACTCGACTAGTTCCGGGGGATCATTTATGACTTAGGAGAACAATCGGAATTAAATTCGGAGGTCCGGTGTAGTTTTAGGCTTGAATTGGCGAAAGTTGAATTTTGGCGAAATCCGGATAGTAGGTGATATTTTGATCCGGGAGTCGGAATGGAATTCCGACAATTTCTGTAGCTTCGTTATGTGATTTTGGATATGTCTGCAAATTTTCAGGTCATTCGGACATCGTTTGATCGGGTTTTGGATTGAATGTTAGTTTTGAAAGTTTTGAAGAAACTTAGGCTTGAATTCGTGTGGAAATGGTGATTTTGATGTTTAGAATGGTGTTTTTATGATTGGAACAAGTCCGTATCATGTTTTGGAGTACGTTGGTGGTTTTCGTTGGGGTCCCGGGGGCCTCGGGATGATTTCGGACCATCAACCGGGCATTTGGACTTGGCAAAAATCTGCAGAAAAACTGCAGGTTCTGCCCAGGCCCTTAAGCCTTCGCGTTCGCGTAACAAGTGTCGCGTTCGCGAAGGCCAAGCCGTTTTGTGCATCGCGTCCGCGGGAGGGGGAGACGCGTTCGCGTAGGCCAGGGGTGTTGAGCATCGCGAACGCGTCGCTTGGGTCGCATTCGCGTAGGGTCGTGAGAGTGTGCTTCGCGTTCGCGGGAGGAGTATCGCGAACGCGTAGAAGGAATCTGGGCGGCTGGGAGTTTGAACATCGCGAACACGTGGTTGGCGTCGCGTTCGCGAAGGGTAACTGGAATTGAGCATCGCGAACGCGTGGTAAGCGTCGCGTTCGCGAAGAGTAAGGCGGAGCTGTTCATCGCGAACGCGTGGGGGCTCACGCGAACGCGAAGAACAAAAGTTTCTGGCAGTGAATAAAATCCAGAAGCAGAGGGGTTACGGGTTTACACCCCCAAAACATAATTTTGAGCCCTAGAGAGAAGAAAACTCGAGGAAATCACTGAGAAGTCATCGGGTATTCGTCGGAGGTAAGATTCTTGACTCAAAAACATCATTTTATGGTAGTATTAACATCAATCTTCATGAAATTGGGTTGAACTCTTGAAGAAATGTGGCCTAAATATTGAAAACGGGATTTTTGGATTTGGAAGGCCATTTGAACTCCGATTTCGATAAATTTTATATGCACGGACTCGTGGAGAGATGAGGGTCGCGTTGGTACTAATTTCGAAATTTTCCGAGCAGTGGGGCCCGGGGTCGGGTTTTACCAACTTGGTGTATTTATGCGAAATTCATGTAAATTAAAATGGGTTATGATTATTTAACCCGTATTTGATATAATTATTTTGGTTTGACTAGATTCCACGCACGAGGGAGCTAAATTCAAAGGAAAAGGCATCGCGGACGAGTCTACGACCGGCTAGAGGTGAGTGGTTTGTGTATATAGTAACCTGAGGGTTCGAAACCCCGGCTTAGCACATTGTGACGCTAGTAGGGCGTGGCTCGCACACCGTGGCAGGTGCGGGATTGATTGTAACTGGGGATTGAGACTTGGTCCATCCCGGAAATGAATAATATGTTGTTAGTGTTGGAAATACACTGTATTTGCTATATTTGTGGGCTGTAAGCCTTGTTTGGGGCCTTGTGCCGATCTGTAGCGTCCTTAGTGGACAATATTTATGTGATAGCTATAATTGCTTAAATCACTGATCTCAGTCCTGGAAATTTAAATCACATTTTTGAAATGCTAAGTCACCGGCTTTTACAAATTTAATAAAGTTAAAGTATTTTTCATAAAATATGAATTGAGAACTGGAATTAAGGAAAATGAATTGTTTTGTGACTTAATTGCTTATTGTGGACTGAGCATGGGATCGGGCTGCACGCCGCAGTGGTTGATATGTGGATCGGGCTGCACGCCGCAGCAGTATTGCGCTTGGGCTGTAGGAGCCCCTCCGGAGTCTGTACACACCCCCAGTGAGTGCCGTCGACGTTAAATTGGATCGGGCTACACGCCGTAGCGGTTATGTGCATTGCATTGCATTTGTATTTGTTGAATTACTCTGTGGTAGCTGTATTGTACTGTTGTTGCTAGTTCGTAGGAGATTCGGACTGTAGTGTAGCTTCATATTGTGGTATTTTGTGGATTTCTTACTGTCAGCTACTTATATATATTTGTTACTCACTGAGTACTTAGTACTCACCTCTACTCCCTGCACCTTTTGTGTGCAGACTCGGGTACTCAGGAGCAGTAGACAGGCAATTCCAGCGGTTGCAGTGTCATATCGGGTTGCTGAGGTAGCTGCCTACGTTCGCAGAACCTAGCTTCTCCTCTCATTTCCAGTTGTTATGTTGTTATTTTGTATTCAGACTTGAGTATTTCTATACAGTACTCTCTATTCCTGTTGGGTTTGTTAGAGGCTCTAGACTTGTGACTCCGGATCTTTGGGAGTGTCAGTATTTTGTTGAGTATTATTATTATTGGAGTTTTTAAACTCATATATTCTTCTTGGGTTGTCCATTTGGGGACTGGTATTTGTGATAATTAAATTGTTGGTCTGGCTGGCCTAGCTTGATTGTTGGGCGCCATCACGACCGGATTTGGATCGTGACAAGTTGGTATCAGAGCTCTAGGTTATTAGGACTCGCGAGTCATGAGCCGGTTTGGTAGGCTTTCGCGGATCGGTACGTAGACGTCCGTATCTATCCTCGGAGGGCTACAGAAACTTTAGGAAAAACCTCATTTTCTTGGATTCATATCGTGCGATTTGTGTTATCATGAAATTAAATCTTTCCATATTCTATTCTCTTGCAGATGGCGAGAACACGAGCTAACGGACGTGGCGGACGACCACCATTGGCACCCGGAGGCCGTGGTCGTGGTAGAGGTAGGGCAGCAGTGCCAGTGCCTGCTGACCCACCAGCTGACCAGACTCAAGGTCAGATTCCTACACCAGTGGCCCAAACTCAGGACCAGATTCCAGCGGCAGACGCTCCGACAACTCAGGTTCAGGTACCGGCAGTGCCCATTGTCATACCAGGTCTTCAGGAGACCTTGGCTCAGATTTTATCAGTGTGCACAGGCTTGGCTCAGGTAGTTGCAGCTACTGCTGCAGTATCTTCTTCACAGTCAGGGGGAGGAAATCAGACCCCCGTGGCTCACACACCCGAGCCAGTTCAGCCAGTTGCGCCCGTTGCACCAGCTCCCGCTTATATGGTTCCAGCTATGCCCGACGATGAGCATCATCGTTTGGAGAGATTTGAGAGGCTACAGCCTCCGACATTTAGTGGTGCTGAGGGCGAGGACGCCCAGGGTTTTCTTGACAGATGTCAGCGCATGCTTCGCACCGCGGGTATTCTAGAGTCCAGTGGTGTTTCATTCACCACTTTTCAGTTCACAGGTGCAGCATTTCAGTGGTGGGAGGATTTCGAGAGGCGTAGGCCCGCTGGGGCAGTGCCCCTCACTTGGCAGCAGTTCTCCATGGTATTTTTGGAGAAGTACGTGCCTCGGTCTCGGAGAGAGGAGCTGCGACGTCAGTTCGAGTGGTTGAAGCAGGGAGAGATGACGGTTAATTAGTACGAGATGAGATTCACACAGTTGGCCCGTCATGCCATGTGGATGGTTCCTACAGACAGAGAGAGGATTCGGAGATTTATCGATGGCCTTATTTATCCCATCCGCATATTGATGACCAGGGAGAGAGTTTCGACAGTTACCTTTGAGGAGGTGGTTGATGCTGCCCGTCATATTGAGACAGATCACCGCAGAGAGCGGGAGGAGAGAGAGGCTAAGAGGCCTCGTGGTACCGGCAGCTACAGTGGTGCTCCGTCTAGGGGCAAACCTCAGCATAACAGGGGTCGTTCTTTCAAGTCTCATCAGTCTGGACGTGCAGAGTCCAGTGAGGTTTCATCAGATCGTGGTCGTCAAGGCCATCAGGGTTATCAGGGGTCAGCAGAGCCGTCAGCAGAGTCAGCCTGCACTGAGTGCTCTTCCAGCTCAGAGCTCTGCTCATGCTTCCTCAGCATAGGGTTCATCTGTAGCGAGGGGTCCTCAGCAGCCCCTTCTTCCATCTTCGAGCCGTTGTTTTGAGTGCGGTGATTTGGGCCATATCAGGAGAGAGTGTCCTCAGTGGCTCCGTAAGCGGTCTCAGCAGAGGGATCAACCCTTCATCTTCTACTCCTGTTTCTTCAGCGCAAGCACAGTTGGCGAGGACTGGTGGCCAGGTATCTAGAGGTCGCCCTAGGGGTGAGGATCATACTGGTGGAGGCCATGCTCATTTCTATGCTCTTCCGAATAGGAAGGATGCTAGTGCTTCAGATGCGGTTATTTCAGGTATTATCTCAGTCTGCCACAGGGATGCTTCTGTCTTATTTGATCCCGGATCCACCTATTCTTATGTCTCTAATTATTTTGCACATCATTTGGGTATGACCCGTGGTATTCTTGATTTGCCCATACATGTGTCTACCCTAGTGGGGGATACCGTTGTTGTGGATCAGGTATATCGATCCTGTATTATTACTATTGGGGGTCTGGAGACCCGAGTTGATCTATTACTACTGGGCATGGTAGATTTCGATGTAATTCTAGGCATGGATTGGCTATCTCCTTACTATGCAATTCTGGACTGTCATGCCAAGACAGTTACACTAGCTATTCCAGGTAATCCGAGGATCGAGTGGCGTGGCTTGACTGATTATGTGTCCGACAAGGTGATTTCTTATATAAAGGCCCAACGAATGATTGGCAAGGGTTGTTTATCTTATTTGGCCTTCATTAGAAATGTTGAGGCTGAGACACCCAGTCTTGATTCGGTCCCCATTGTGAGGGAGGTTCCGGATGTATTTCCAGCAGACCTGCCGGGCATGCCGCCTGACAGAGATATTGATTTTGGTATTGATTTGGTGTCGGGCACTCAGCCCATTTCTATTCCTCCCTATCGCATGGCACCAGCAGAGTTAAAGGAATTGAAAGAACAACTTCAGGAACTCTTAGATAAAGGTTTCATTCGTCCGAGTGTGTCACCTTGGGGTGCACCGGTGTTGTTAGTGAAGAAGAAAGATGGCACAATGAGAATGTGCATTGATTACAGGCAGCTGAATAAGGTAACGATGAAGAATAAATACCCATTGCCTCGTATTGAGGACCTATTTGATCAGCTCCAGGGAGCTAGTGTATTTTCTAAGATTGACCTTCGATCGGGCTATCATCAGTTGAAGATCAGGGACTCAGACATTATGAAGACAGCGTTCAGGACGCGATATGGGCACTACGAGTTCCTGGTGATGTCTTTCGGGTTGACTAGTGCCCCAGCAGCATTCATGCACTTGATGAATAGTGTATTTCGGCCGTACCTTGATTCTTTTGTGATTGTGTTTATTGATGATATTCCGGTATATTCACGCAGCCAGGAGGAGCATGCACAGCATTTGAGAGTGGCATTGCAGAGGTTGAGGGAAGAGAAGCTTTATGCAAAATTCACTAAGTGTGAGTTCTGGCTTGATACTGTCGGTTTTCTGGGACATATAGTGTCTAGTGATGGTATTCGGGTTGATCCACGGAAGGTTGAGGCAGTGCAGAATTGGCCCAGACCTTCCTCAGCTAGAGAGATTCGGAGTTTTCTCGGCTTGGCAGGCTATTATCGCCGGTTTGTTCGGGGTTTCTCATCTATTGCTTCACCGTTGACTAAGTTGACACGGAAGAATGCTCCATTTGTGTGGTCCTGATGAATGCGAGGAGAGCTTTCAGAAGCTCAAGGAGGCTTTGACCACGGCTCCAATACTTGTGTTACCATCGGCTTCGGGGTCATATACGGTGTATTGTGATGCTTCTAGAGTTGGACTCGGTTGTGTGTTGATGCGAGGAGGGTAGAGTTATTGCATATGCTTCTCGCCAGCTAAAGCCCCACGAGAAGAACTATCGTGTTCATGATTTGGAGTTAGCCGCTATTGTTCATGCCTTGAAGATTTGGAGGCATTACCTATATGGTGTATCTTGTGATGTATATACGGACCACCGCAGCCTTCAGCATTTGTTTAAGCAGAAAGATCTAAATTTGAGGCGGCGGAGATGGCTTGAATTGCTTAAAGACTATGATATTACTATCTTGTATCATCCCGGGAAAGCCAATGTAGTGGCTGATGCATTGAGCCGGAAGGCTATTAGTATGGGCAGTTTGGCGTATATTCCGGTTGGGGAGAGACCCCTAGCAGTTGATGTTCAGGCGTTAGCTAATCAGATGGTAAGGCTGGATATTTCTGAGCCCAGTTGGGTGATGGCTTGTGTAGTAGCTCGTTCTTCTTTATATGATCGTATTCGAGAGCGCCAGTATGATGATCCACACTTACTTGTCCTTAAGGACAGAGTTCAGCATGATGATGCCGGGGATGTCACTATTGATAGTGATGGTGTATTGCGGATGCAGGGCCGGATATGCGTGCCCAATGTTGACGGCCTTCGTGAATTGATATTGGAGGAAGCCCACAGCTCGCGGTATTCTATTCATCCAGGAGCCGCGAAGATGTACCAGGATTTAAAGCAGCATTACTGGTGGAGAAAGATGAAGAAAGATATTGTGAGCCATGTGGCTCGGTGTCTAAACTGTCACCAGGTCAAGTATGAGCATCAGAGACCTGGTGGTGTATTCCAGCGTATTGATATTCCGGAGTGGAAGTGGGAAAGAATAACTATGGACTTTGTTAGTGGACTCCCTCGGACATCGAGGAAGTTTGATTCAGTTTGGGTGGTGGTGGATAGGTTGACCAAGTCAGCTCACTTCATCCCAGTGTGTACTACTTACTCCTCAGAGCGGTTGGCAGAGTTATTCATCCGTGAGATAGTGAGATTTCATGGAGTTCCCATTTCTATTATATCGGACAGAGGTACCCAGTTCACATCTCAGTTCTGGAGGACATTTCAGCGAGAGTTGGGTTCACAGGTAGAGTTGAGCACAGCATTTCATCCACAGACGGATGGGCAGTCTGAGCGTACTATTCAGATATTAGAGGATATGTTGCGTGCTTGTGTCATTGATTTTGGTGGTTCATGGGCTGATTATTTGCCTTTGGCGGAGTTTGCTTATAATAATAGCTATCAGTCCAGCATTCAGATGGCACCGTATGAAGCTTTATATGGGAGACGGTGTAGGTCTCCGGTTGGTTGGTTCGAGCCCGGCGAGGCTAGGTTGTTGGGGACAGAGTTAGTCCAAGATGCCTTAGACAAGGTGAAGGTGATTCAGGAGAGACTTCGCACAGCTCAGTCGCGTTAGAAGAGTTATGCGGACCGGAAGGTCCGAGATGTGTCTTATTCGGTAGGTGAGAAGGTGTTGCTGAAGGTTTCGCCTATGAAGGGTGTTATGAGGTTTGGAAAGAAAGGGAAGTTGAGCCCAAGGTTTATTGGACCTTTTGAGGTGCTTAGGAAAGTTGGGGAGGTGGCTTATATGCTTGCTTTGCCACCCGGTTTGTCGGGAGTTCACCCGGTGTTCCATGTATCTATGCTCCGGAAGTATGTCGGAGACCCGTCTCATGTGTTGGACTTCAGCACGATACAGGATGTGGAACCAGTAGCCATTTTGGTGTGGAACCAGTAGCCATTTTGGGTCGACAGGTTCGTAAGCTGAGATCTAAGGACATAGCTTCAGTGAAAGTGCAGTGGAGAGGTCGTCCCGTGGAGGAAGCAACTTGGGAGACCGAGCAGGAGATGCAGAACAGATATCCTCACTTGTTTGATACTCCAGGTATGTTTCTTAACCCGCTCGCGGACGAGCGTTTGTTTAAGTTGGGGAGAATGTAACGACCCGACCCGTCGTTACGGGAAATTACCACCCCGTTACCTTGCAATTACATATCTTATGCTTTTATAACAGTATTAGAGTATATCGGGTGAGTTAGGAGTGATTTGGATTGAAAATGAAACAAATAGCATGTTTGAAGAAAGCTTGAATATGGAAAGTCAACCAAAAGTTGACTATTGAGTTAGAGTGCTCGGAACCGGATTCTGATGATTCGACTAGTTCCGGGGGATCATTTATGACTTAGGAGAGCAATCGGAATTGAATTCGGAGGTCCGGTGTAGTTTTAGGCTTGAATTGGCGAAGGTTGAATTTTGGCAAAATCCGGATGGTAGGTGATATTTTGATCCGGAGTCGGAATGGAATTCCGACAATTTCTGTAGCTTCGTTATGTGATTTTGGATATGTCTGCAAATTTTCAGGTCATTCGGACATCGTTGGATTGGGTTTTGGATTGAATGTTAGTTTTGAAAGTTTTGAAGATACTTAGGCTTGAATTCGTGTGGAAATGGTGATTTTGATGTTTAGAATGGTGTTTTTATGATTGGAACAAGTCCGTATCATGTTTTGGAGTACGTTGGTGGTTTTCGTTGGGGTCCCGGGGGCCTCGGGATGATTTCGGACCATCAACCGGGCATTTGGACTTGGCAAAAATCTGCAGAAAAACTGCAGGTTCTGCCCAGGCCCTTATGCCTTCGCGTTCGCGGGACAAGTGTCGCGTTCGCGAAGGCCAAGCCTTTTAGTGCATCGCGTTTGCGGGAGGGGGAGACGCGTTCGCGTAGGCCGGGGGTGTTGAGCATCGCGAACGCGTTGCTTGGGTCGCGTTCGCGTAGGGTCGTGGGAGTGTGCTTCGCGTTCGCGGGAGGAGTATCGCGAACGCGTAGAAGGAATCTGGGCGGCTGGGAGTTTGAACATCGCGAACGCGTGGTTGGCGTCGCGTTCGCGAAGGGCAACTGGAATTGAGCATCACGAACGCGTGGTAAGCGTCGCGTTCGCGAAGAGTAAGGCGGAGCTGTTCATCGCGAACGCGTGGGGGCTCACGCGAACGCGAAGAACAAAAGTTTCTGGCAGTGAATAAAATCCAGAAGCAGAGGGGTTACGGGTTTACACCCCCAAAACATAATTTTGAGCCCTAGAGAGAAGAAAACTCGAGGAAATCACTGAGAAGTCATCGGGTATTCGTCGGAGGTAAGATTCTTGACTCAAAAACATCATTTTATGGTAGTATTAACATCAATCTTCATGAAATTGGGTTGAAATCTTGAAAAAATGTGGCCTAAATATTGAAAACGGGATTTTTGGATTTGGAAGGCCATTTGAACTCCGATTTCGATAAATTTTATATGCACGGACTCGTGGCGAGATGAGGGTCGCGTGGTACTAATTTCGAAATTTTTCGAGCAGTGGGGCCCGGGGTCGGGTTTTACCAACTTGGTGTATTTATGCGAAATTCATGTAAATTGAAATGGGTTATGATTATTTAACCCGTATTTGATATAATTATTTTGGTTTGACTAGATTCCACGCACGAGGGAGCTAAATTCAAAGGAAAAGGCATCGCGGACGAGTCTACGACCGGCTAGAGGTGAGTGGTTTGTGTATATAGTAGCCCTGAGGGTTCGAAACCCCGGCTTAGCACATTGTGACGCTATTAGGGCGTGGCTCGCACACCGTGGCAGGTGCGGGATTGATTGTGACTGGGGATTGAGACTTGGTCCATCTCGGAAGTGAATAATATGTTGTTAGTGTTGGAAATACACTGTATTTGCTATATTTGTGGGCTGTAAGCCTTGTTTGGGGACTTGTGCCGATCTGTAGCGTCCTTAGAGGACAATATTTATGTGATAGCTATAATTGCTTAAATCACTGATCTCGGTCCTAGAAATTTAAATCACACTTTTGAAATGCTAAGTCACCGGCTTTTACAAATTTAATAAAGTTAAAGTATTTTTCATAAATTATGAATTGAGAACTGGAATTAAGGAAAATGAATTGTTTTGTGACTTAATTGCTTATTGTGGACTGAGCATGGGATCGGGTTGCACGCCGCAGTGGTTGATATGTGGATCGGGCTGCACGCCGCAGCAGTATTGCGCTTGGGCTGTAGGAGCCCCTCCGGAGTCTGTACACACCCCCAGTGAGCGCCGTCGACATTAAATTGGATCGGGCTACACGTCGTAGCGGTTATGTGCATTGCATTGCATTTGTATTTGTTGAATTACTCTGTGGTAGCTGTATTGTATTGTTGCTGCTAGTTCGTAGGAGATTCGAACTGTAGTTTAGCTTCATTATGTGGTAATCTGTGGATTTCTTACTGTCAGCTACTTATATATATTTGTTACTCACTGAGTACTTAGTACTCACCCCTACTCCCTGCACCTTTTGTGTGCGGACTCAGGTACTCAGGAGCAGTAGACAGGCAATTCCAGCGGTTGCAGTATCATATCGGGTTGCTGAGGTAGCTGCCTACGTTCGCAGAACCTAGCTTCTCCTCTCATTTCCAGTTGTTATTTTGTATTTTGTATTCAGACTTGAGTACTTCTATATCGTACTCTCTATTTCCTGTTGGGTTTTATTAGAGGCTCTAGACTTGTGACTCCGGATCTTAGGGAGTGTCAGTATTTGGTTCAGTATTATTATTATTGGAGTTTTTAAACTCATATATTCTTCTTGGGTTGTCCATTTGGGGACGGGTATTTTGTGATAATTAAATTGTTGGTTTGGCTGGCCTAGCTTGATTGTTGGGCGCCATCACGACCGGATTTGGGTCGTGACAGTATTTCTCAAACTTGTCAAACTTAGAGATTAGCTTGGAAACCTATCCATTAGAGTGTATAGTATTAGTTATTAATTTCAATGCAAGTTTAGAGTGTGCTATAAAAGTTTTATGTACGTTCCTGATTTTAAATATGCACGTTTTCTCTCTTTTTTTTTCTTTTGAGAACATGGATCTTTTATATATATAGGATCATATAATAGAGTCTATAACATTCACTGTATCCGATAGAACATTACCTACTTGGCTATTACAGCAAAATATAATGTCACGAAGGACATTTTGGTTTCCAAAGGATGCCAGCTTAGAGCAAATATCTACTAATGTATTTGCTAGATAAGTAGCTTCTTGATAGTCCGAGTTTAAAGCAGCGGTTACACAAAGAGGGTCTTAGTACATAATATTAAGATCCCTTCCATCTATATCTATATCTATATATTATTAAAAGCCAAGGATATTGGCCTCTCATTAAGCCAAGTGGACACCTACTAACATGACACTTGGCACATTCAGACATGACTCCAATTTATTAGGAAGTACACTTAGAAGTTCAATTTATTTTTTATTATGATTTTTCCCTTATTTTATTTCATGAAAAATTGTTTGAAAACCGTTCACATCATAAACGGTACACCTTCTCTTAAAAATTTCAGAATTTATACTTTTTAAAAATTATTAAATAAACATGGGAAAACCAAACTGTCCAGTACAACTTCTCTTGGAAATTTCAGAATTTATACTTATTTAAAAATAATTAAATGAACATGGGAAAAACAAACCTTTCAAACTTCATATTTTATTATTTTTTAAAGCTAAACTTAAAAGAACGTGAGGGACCAACTTAAATGAACGTGGGGGACCAATTAAAGTTAAAATTAAATGAACGTTAGTAGGTTAAACCTTTTTACATTCAGTTTACGCTAAATTTTCTCTCCTAAATCACGATACTCTAAATGTGTAACCGACGATTTAGTTTAGTATAATAGGAAGCAACTGATGAGAACCGAAAATATATATTTCACAACTCTGACTGCTACTGTTTTCATTGTATTGTTGTTTTTCAATCAAGATTTCAAGAAAAGTTACGTGTTATGCTAAAGATGGCTACTCACATTAATTTCATCAATAATATAACAATTTCAAAGATGCAATGGAAGTTAAAAGTTAGAGTTGTAAGTATGTGGGAAATACCAGATCGTTTTAATTCAGGCACTATATTCTCCATTGAATTCGTTCTACGAGATAAAAAGGTATTTTAAATATGTATTCGCTTGGTAATTCCTTTTTGTTCTTAGAAATTTCAAAATCATTATAGATAGATTTGCTTTTCTCTTCGAAAGCAACAATTCTGTTTTCATGAATTCAGTTGATTTATTCGAAATCATGAATTCTGTTTTCATATTTTAAATATGTTATGCGCTTGGTAATTCCTTTTTGTTCTTAGAAATTTCAAAATTATTATACATAGATTTTCTTTTCTCTTCGATAGCAATAATTTTATTTTCATGAATTCAGTTGATTTATTCGAAAGCATAAATTACATTTTCATGTTGTTCTGCTAAGATATGTTGTCATCACATACATACAAAATTAAGCTATAAAGACTATTGGGTTATATAAAGTTTTTCTGAAAAAATTACATAACTGATATCGATTAAAATAGGAAAAAAATTAATGCACATATTAACTTACGCTCTTTATTTCATTATATTTAGTCATCATGTAAAGTTATACTTTGCGATCTTTTCTTCATCTTTAAAAAAATACATTAATAAACAAATCTATATATTTACATAGTTACAAATATGAATTCACCGTAAGTATACTTGCAATAAAGTATTTGTTTATAAATAAAAATTTAAACTTCATGTATATTCCTTTTTGTGACTCTGAACTGTTACTACATATTTATATTAAACAGCCGAGGCAATCATTGGAGAAGTAACATAAATAAATAATATGCCAGCAACTATGTTAGGATTGGAATATTCACATAAAATTTACTCACCCTGTTAAAGTCACGTATTTACTTTACCACATATTTTGTTCGTTCAAAATTTTATTATTATTAACAACAATATCATAACATTTAAAGAAATAAATTAATTCAATAGTAACAAATTATTACTCTTCTCATATATCACAAAAAAACTAATATTAAATATTGGTTAATATAATAAATAATATATATAACAAAAACATATTTGCTAACTATATATCTACTTTTTATTTAATAAATAATTCATTATTGCGTATATTGTATTGCCATCTAACATACAAATTATACATTATTAGACCAAAAAAATATTTTACAATCAAACAATGCCCATTATAATTATATCTTATTAATAATTCTTATTACTTATCGCGCATCGCGCGGGTCCTATACTAGTTATTGTTAAAGAAGAAAAACTTTGTTTGTGGTATTATTGTACAAGTTATTATTTCTATTGACTCAAATTGTCCATATAGCAAACGGAAACATATCTTTCCAACTAATGATGCCATTTTTCAGAATAATGTTTTGGTCACATATATTAGTCAACCAATTTACTAATGTTGTTCCATCTACATGTATCAAGGCCTAATAGTCAGCTAAGCAGTCTATAAAGACATGTGGTTTCACTATGCCCTTACAAAAGAAGCATGTCGGGTCAATGTTTATGTCACTGTGGTGTAAGTAGATTCTAGTAGGTAGCCTGTCGCGGTAGCATTTTCATATCAAGAATTTTAGTTTATTGGGGCAGTTTAGATCCCAAATTCAAGTAAAATCTTTATCATAGGTTGATTGACTACTTATTAAAGAGTAACATGATTTGCTAGTGAATAGCTCATTTCTGTTTAGCGATCAAATAGGGATGTCACAATTACTCGTGTTAGGAGTAATAGCATTAATTTTGTTAATTAATCTAGGTTGAAGGTTCATAGATAATTTGGATAAGCCCCCATGATTATTATTCTAGATATCCTTAATGGTCAAAATATTATCATTTTCAGTCCGGGGACCATGTATACAATGGCGGAGTGAGAGAGTATGGTGGATCCAACGACTGTCCCAAACACTAAGGCTTGATGAATTATGAGGCAACCATGTGATGGCTTTGCTACAAACTTCCCATCTTGAATGATGCTATTCTAGATGAAGGAAGAATTATTAATGGTTTTCCTAGTACTATGGAGAAGGGCCGGCTTGGCTCAGCGGTAAGCTTGCTTGCCGTGGTGTGTCAGGTCGCGGGTTCGAATCAGCCTCTCTGCAAAGCAGGGGGAAGGCTGCCTAGAGTATTTCCTTCCCCAGACACCCACGAAGTGGGTATTGAACTGGGTCAGCCCTAGTACTATGGAACCCTAAGATCGTTTAAGGTCAATGGGAATTGGTATTATTAAGGAGTTTTCAAGAAAGGTTGGCTAGATTTATCGGATTCTTACTCTTTGTTGTGTGTATTCCTAATCCACCTTCTTTCTTATTCTTGGTGATAGTACCCCAGTTGATAAGATGTAACTATGTTATTAAGAGTTTTGGTTGAAAGTAGAGTGTATTGCTATATGGTTTGGGACAGAGTTTAGGCATGAGGTAGCCACTATGCATGTACCTGTCATGTTAAGACAATTTGACTTCTAAGCAGCCAGCCTTGCAAGCATATTAACAAAAACAAATTGAAAGTTAACGGCTCTAGGTTTCGAGTTTGTGATTAGAAAACCAAAGTATTTGCCAAAGATATTACTTATGTTGATATTAAGAAGGTTTGAGAGATTGGAGCCAATATTTTTGGGACATTTTTTTGAGATGATGATCTTTGATTTTGCCCTATTAATGGATTGCCCTACCAGGTAGCAAAACAAATCAAGACATTACTTTATGGTTGTTATGGAGTTTTTATCGATCTTTGCCTTTAGCGTAAGATCATTCGCTAAAAAAAGGTGTGATAATTGGTGGTTGTTATTCATATAGTATTCAGATTCCAACATCCCAGATCTACCTTATGGTTGATGAGTATAGAAAGCATTTCCATGCAAAGAATAAACAAATATGGGGACATAGGGTCACCCTGTCTAATACCTATGCCGGGGGGTGGGGGGGGGGGGGAAGTATTCAGTTCTAGACACACTAACCAGGATGGTTATTTTGCTAGATGAGAGACAATTCATAATGAGCATTGTAAGAGCTCTATAGACAAAGGACCATTCAAGACGGTCAACGGCCTTTTCATGATATATTTTTAAGATCATATTATGATTCTTACAACAATACTTATTCATCTTAAGGATAATTTCATGGATAATGATTGCATTATCACATGCTTTTCTAGTTTTAAGGAAACTAGCTTAAAAGGGGCTAATAAGAGTATTTAAGAAAGGCTTCAAACAGTTAGTATTAATCTTAGTAACAATTTTATAAATAATATTGCATAATCCTATGGGTCTAAATTTTTTTAAGTTATTAGCATTCAGAATCTTTGGAATTAGACAAAGGAAGGTGTCATTTATGCCTTCAGGAATTATGCCACTATTGAGTATATCCTGGCAAATGCTAGTAACTGAGCTACCTATTATGTTCAAATATTTTTGGAAGAAAAAAAGGATGAAGACCATCCAAGCCAGGAGCTTTATGAGGTTTAAAGGAAAAACAAGCTTTCATAATTTTAAAATTGGTGATGGGATTATCTAACGAAGATAAATCTGTATTAATAAAGCATTTGGGTCCTTTTTTATACTATTTCAATCACTGGATACATGCGAAGTTGTGTAGATTTTTTTAAAATAATCACTTGTATGGTTATTGACGGCTTCAGGGTCATCAATTCAGTTATCATTTTTATTTTTAAAGAAAATAATTTTATTTTTTCTTTTTCTATTAGTAGCCATTATTTGATAAAATTCGGTATTTGCATCTCCCTCATTTAACAAACAATTTCTAAAACGAAGTTTCCGATAATCTTCTTCTATTTTAAGAATGTTGTTGTAATCATATTTTAGAGATGATTCTAAAGTTTGGAGGAAGGTACAGGAGTGGTATTTTCTCTCACTTAGTTCTCCAGGTTGGCAATGGTGCCTTAACCAAATTCCAAAATAAGAAGACTTGGTAAATTCAATATTTGCATTGGCATAACCTATTTTATATAATCATCACTTACTTTTAAAATGAAACCTTAATGTAATGTATATAATCTTCATATTTAATCAACTAATAGTTAGTCTTTTTCCATTCCATTTCAGTTACTTAAACATAGATTGAAGCAACCAAAAAAAAAAGCACTTTATAGAGTTTTGCCACAAACTAACTGAAATTCTAACCTGATAGTTGGAACTTTTCCCCTACCCTTTAGGCCCTACCCCTCCCAAATTACTAACATGTTTGGCCAAACTACAAACTTATTTTAAGTACTTTTTCTGGTGAGATATATTTTGTGTTTTACTAATTAATTTTGAACAACAATTAGTATTTAGCCAAGCTTTTAAAAATTATTTCTAAGTATATTTTTCTCAAAATTATTTTTGGAAAGAAGCTATTTTTTCTTCTTCAAAAAAAAAATACTTTTATTCTTCCAAAAGATTGATCACACACTTCAACTCTGAAACAAAACACTTTTCTAAGTACTTCTAGGATTGGAGAAGCTTGGTCAACCAGGCTAATACATTTGCCTAACTTTTCTGCCGGATCAGCTTGCGCACACATCAATTATTCCACGGGATATCTATTATCTCTCGCCACCACAAGTACACAACCCCACCGAATATTGCAACATTTTTCACAAGTCTACTTTACTCAAGTTTCATGAGATCTATTATGCCCACCATGTATCCAAACTGCATGCCAAACACAACCAGAAAGCTAGAACTTAGCATAAGCATATAGTATAAAGATACTAATGCTTCAACATACAATGAAATCAGGACTTGCTTACATGGTATTAAATCCAAGGCTGTTTAAAAGACACCATACACCTACCAAATACTCAAAAAACCTCTTGGGCTAATCCACATCAAAACCTAATAAAACTGACTAAAAAAATACCGGTCTGTAACCAGAGGAAACAAAGGTCTTTAAGATTAACAATTCAACTAATTGGTCATTAGAGACTTTCGACAGCATGGGATGAATTGTTGGAACTAGAATTTTACATCATTTCAACTTTTACATAAATAAAATGGCAGCAGATGTATTCCGCTTATCAATGTAAAGCTTCAATGTTCTTAATATAGTCACTAGTTGCTCCTTTGGGCCCCAGGTAACAAGCTTGAAAGACTGGGAACTCCTTGGCTTCTCATTTCCTCTTGTGCTTTTCTAATTTCTTCAGGATCTGCCACATAAAAACAAGTGCAATCAGCAGAGTAACCAAAGACACTTCACGTGTTGTCAGTCTTTTCTGAGAGTGGACCGGGAACTACGCAAGTATCAAAATGTAAAGCAACTTCCAGAAATGTTTCCCAGACGGCCACATCAATCACTCGACTTTTTCCGCTGGACATAAGTATAACTATGATACAACAGTTAGTGGTGGAGTAGTAAAAAAAGAGGTAGTCAGTCATTTATAGGCCTTGATATGGTAACAATGACATCTGGTGGCTGAACAATAGCTACGAGTTTTTTGCTGATTCAGAAGGTTGAAAAAGCGAGTAGGAAAGACATTTTAGGTTCCCCAAAAGGAACGTCTAGCTCTCAGTGCATCAATATACTGCAAACAGAGCATACCAATTAGATAGACTTCCACGGAACAGAACGGATTAAAAAGAGTTGTATCGAAATAGACGAATTACAAACTTCAATAAAATTCATCCACCTTTTAAGCATGATAATAGATGGACAAATTTTTAAATTGAGAAAATATTTGACCAAAAAGAAATAGGTATAGTGCTTTTTACTGTATCTCCCGTCTATCTGCCTCCATGACCGCCTTCTACATGTCTCCTTGTCCTTTAATTCGTTCTGCTCACATAATGCTAAACTCTAGTTTCATCACATCTCATATTGAGCAGAAGTCGTACTAGAAGAACCTTAAAGTCATCACTTACAGGAGAACCAAAAGATAAAAAGTGTGTGTGTGTGTGTGTGTGTGAGAGAGAGAGAGAGAGAGACACGAATAACTCAATGCCGTCACCCTTAATGAACCTACTTTTCAAGCAGAAACCTGAAGCATACACATAATCAGAAAAAACTTTTTCCTTCACCGAGCAATAGCTGCTGGATTCCAAGGTTTGAGATATCCAGGGCTGGGTAAACCAGCAATAAAACTCTAAACATGAGCTAGGAGGGGTCGGGCTAAAGAATAATTTAAATAAGTCTAGGGAATTCTTTTGCGAACTGAGATGTGTTTTTCTATCAGACACATACAAAATGCCACAGATTTAAACATATACTACAAACACAGGTATCCAGGGATACATAACAGGCACATGCTACCTACTAGATAGATCTATAAACAACACGCAGTTGGTAATATGGGCAAACAAACAAATCCAAATGCAGGTAAATTGACGCATTCAGAAAGTCATTGCAAGTTTAGAGACACAAAAAGAACCAAAGCAAAATGCTAGGAGACACAGGGGCTCCAGATTGGTTTTATATAAGGGATGAAGAGCTGATGTTTCTTAAGGGAAATTTGGTTACCCTTTCTGTTTTAATTTGGATCTCCATCCTAAATTTATGGTAAGACTGTTGAAAATGGATTAGTGTGATTCATACTTCATTTAGATTCACAATCCAATTCAATAGAATGAGGAAGAGGACGTGGAAGTGGAAGTGAGGCTAGATTCACAAGTAATTCCCATGAAAGGGGGTTTCAAGTACACCTCGGATCTATAATTTCTAGTAATGCAGAGATAGACGAGGATTTCTAGTGTGGAGGTTGGGAAAGGTATAAGGTTAGTAGTTAGGCGGGAGTGTCTCAATTACATGTCAGTAGCATTAGTATTAATCTCTTATTTTTATACCTTCATATCTGTAGGTTTCTTTTACCTTAGGTTGATCTAAATCCTTTCGCTTCGATTATTCTATCACCTTGTCTCCCTATCACCTTATCTTGCTGATGTTTTTTTTTTCGATCAGGTAAGGTAATTTTTATTTAGAAACTTCAAAAAAGTACCAAGGGGGTACTTTCAAAGTACAAGCAAAACATCATAGGAAAGATACAAATAAAGATTCAACAATCCATATAATCAAACAGCTGCACCAAGTCTCCTACTACCCTTTCCTTACACCAAAAATATAGATTCTGCAAACAATTATTTTTCAGCATAGGAATCTGGGTCCTCTGATCTTCAAAGCATCTTTTATTCCTTTCTAGCCAGATGCTCCACATGATGCATAAGGGAATGGTCATCCATATCTTTTTCTTCCTTTTGTCTACTGATTGACCCTGCCATCTTTCCAGCAGGCTTCTAACATTGTTTGGCATTGCCCACTTCACACCATAGATGTTAAGGAATAGGTCCCAAATCTATCTTGTTGATGTTAATATGTGTTGTGCCTGCTTCTTTTACTTTTATCTTGAGCCGTGGGTCTATCGGAAACAACCTATCTACCTTCACAAGGCAGGGGTTACTGGTAAGGTCTGCGCACACTCTACCCCGACCCTACTTTGTGGGATTACATTGGGTTTGTTGTTGTTATTGTAATCCAATTCAATAGAAAATCAGATGCGGGTAGATGAACAGATAGATTTACATCATAATCACTGGGGACACCAGCCGCTAGGAAACCACATTACGGTGCAGTCATCCAAAAAAAACAATAAACTAGCATTGTGGATGGAAAACTGGAAGTGACTTGTGGATTTGTCCCCTACGGAATGTCCAAAAAAACGGCAGCCCGGTGCGCTAAGCTCTGCTATGCATGTGTCCGAGGAAGGACCTGACCATATTCGGTCTTATGTACGCATCCTTACCTTATATTTACGCAAAAGGCTATTGTGGCGGCTTGAACGGGTGACCTTCTGGTCACACGTTTTACCGTTGCGCCAAGGATCCTCTTCACCTTACTGGATGTCAATGCAATATAATTTTGACAATGGTAAGAGAACATAGAGTACACTCACCCATATTCTCTACTAATTTTGGCATCAAAAACATCACAACCACCATGAATCCAACCATCAGACCCATTGGGCTTTTCACTAGAGACATAACGGAGAAGGGTTCCCTTATCTGCAAGAAATATTCACATACTAATTAGGAATCTAATAGAAAGGAGGAAAATGGAAAAAAAGGAGTACGAAAAAAGTCCGACCTCATAATATTGCTCATCTCCCAGTGGCTCCAAAACCAGCTCAATCAGGCTCCTTCGATTCTCAGTTAATGCAGCTTGAACCTTTCCAGGGTTTCTGGCACTGACATCAACTCGGACCTGAAGGCCAGAAGAAGCTTATTATCCTAAAACTCCTTGACAAAGAAATTGGTGATGAAATAGGCAAAGATCATGGGAAGAGAAGCTCACTGGAGAAAAGAAATAGCCAATTGCAGATACTTCTATGAGATGCGTCCCTGCTGGCACATTATGGCTATTGAAGTCTAAAGTCAAAGAATTACCAAAATAACAGCATAATCTTCCCACGCTCTTTGCATACAATTTTCAACAATTAGCCTCAAGGTACTGAATATTACTTATTGACAACATATGAAGTAAATCAAAAGGCTCGAACATCATACGATAATGACAAGGGAGCTGATAAAAGACGACAACAACAACAACCCAGTGTAATCCCACAAGTGGGGTCTGGGGAGGGTAATATGTACGCGGGCCTTACCCCTACCCGGGGGGCAGAGAGGCTGTTTCCAGGAGACCATCGACTCAAGACATCAACAAAAGACGATAAATTAGTACTATCAATAGACTCCTATTAAAATAACATAAAATAACAACATAACACAAAATAATAAAGTAGCAGCAGCATAAGAAATATAAGAAATACGAAATAGATGAAATGTATACTAATATCCAATAAATAACTCCATGTACTTATCCGTAACCTCCTACGATTACCTCCTAACTAGCTAATATCACTCTAGTGCGCTGTGGAATTATCCACAACTTCCCCCTAACCTACAACTTTAATGTTCGACTTCCACAATCCCCTATCAAGGGTCATGTCCTCAGTAATCCTAAGACGCGCTAAGTCCCGCCTTATCACCTCTCCCCAATACTTCTTAGGTCTTCCTCTGCCTCTTCTCATGCCCACCACAGCCAGTCGCTCACACCTTCTCACCGGTGCATCAGTGCTCCTCCTCCGAATGTGCCCGAACCATCCGAGTCTTGCATCCCGCATCTTGTCCTCTATGGGGGCCACACCCACCTTCTCTCTAATATCTTCATTCCTAATCTTATCCATCCTTGTATGCCCGCACATCCACCTCAACATCCTCATCTCTCCTACTTTCATCTTCTGGGTGTGTGAGTTATTACCGGCCAACACTCGGTCCCATACAGCATTGCAGGCCTAACCAATGCTTTATAAAACTTACCTTTTAGTAAAGGTGGAACTTTCTTGTCACACGGGACTCCCGTCGCTAACCTCTACTTCATCCAACCCACCCCTATACGGTGTGTGACATCCTCGTCGATCTCCCCGGTCCCCTGAATAACTGACCCTAGGTACTTGAAACTACTCTTCTTAGGGATGATTTGAGAGTCAAGTCTCGCTTCCACTCCCGTTTCCGTCGGCCCCGCCCCAAACTTGCACTCGAGGTATTCCGTCTTTGTCCTGCTCAACCTGAATCCTTTAGACTCAAGGGCATTCCTCCAAACCTCTAGCCTTTCGTTTACCCCGCGTCGTGTTTCGTCGATTAGGACTATATCATCAGCAAATAGCATGCACCATGGAACCTCCCCTTGAATATGATGTGTTATGGCATCCATCACATCAATAAACACCATGTGAAGATCCTTCTTCTTATCCCTGTACTGTTCTGCCATCCTCCTAATAAGATGGATAGCTTATGTGGTAGATCGCCCGGCATAAATCCGAACTGGTTGTCCGAGATAGACACCATCCTTCGCACTCTCATCTCTACAACTCTCTCCCAGATTTTCATGGTATGACTTAGTAATTTGATACCTCTATAGTTGTTACAGCTCTGGATATCGCCTTTGTTCTTATACAACGGAACCATTGTACTCCACCTCCACTCTTCAGGCATCCTATTAGTCTTGAATATCACATTATACAACCCAGTAAGCCATTCCAATCCTGCTCTACCCACACACCTCCAAAGTTCAACTGGAATTTCGTCTGGCCCGGTAGCTCTACCCCCCTCATCTTACGCATTGCCTCGGTGACCTCATCGACTTCAATGTCCCTACAATAACTTAATTCATGGGGAATGTCGGTGTTCCGCAATCCACCTAGTACAATTCCCTGATCCCCTTCTTCATTTAGGAGTTTATGAAAGTAGGTCTGCCATCTCCTCTTAATCTGGTCATCCCCCATCAGAACTTTGCCGTCCTCATCTTTTATGCACCTCACCGGGTCCAGATCCCGAGCCGCCCTCTCTCTTAGCTTAGCGAGGCGGAATAACTTCTTCTCCCCGCCTTTGCTACCTAGTTCCTCATACAAACGAGCAAAAGCCGCCGTCTTAGCCTCTGTTACTGCCATTTTCGCCTCCTTTCTAGCTACCTTATATCTCTCCATGTTCGCCCTCTTCTCCTCCTCGCCGGTGCTCCCTACTAATAGCATGTAAGCTGCCTTCTTCGCTTCAAAAATAATAAAGTAGTAGCAACCACCAGTCTCCTTTATGGCCACCGGCGTGGCCAGAAGATAACCCCAACACATCTCTCGCCGCCTTCCTATTACAATCAGCTGTCGTCGACCACATAGTATTTGCTTCCCCACTACTTCCCCAGGCTCCCATTTCTGATAACTTTCTTTCCAACTCCTGAGCTTTATCCTCAGTCAAGGCGCCCCACTTAATCCTCTGGCGGCCTCGTATTGATCTTTTCTTCCTCCTTATCATAATGCCAAAGTCCATTACCAAAAGCCTATGCTGTGTTGCAAGGGTCTCACCCGGGATAACTTTGCAATCCATGCACCACCTCCTATCACCTCTTCTGAGGAGTAGATAGTCAATCGGAGTCTTCGCCACCGAACTTTGGTAAGTAACCAAATGCTCCTCCCGCTTCGGAAAACTTGAGTTCGCAATCGCTAAGTCGAATGCCTTGGCAAAGTCCAACAACGAAGTGCCCCCTCCATTTCGCTCCCCGAAACCAAAGCCGCCATGAACCTCCGAATAACCACCTGTAGACGACCCAATATGACCATTAAAATCTCCTCCTATGAATAACCTCTCGGAGGGCGGGATACTACGAACAATGTCGTCCAACCCCTCCCAAAAGCGCCTTTTAATATCCAAGCATGAGGCTAGCACCAAGCATGTGACAAACAACATGATGCACCCATTTATTGATCACATGTTATTCATGGAATTAATCTAGGAAACTTATTGCCAAATAATATAATTTTTTTTGGATAAGGTAAATAAATTTATTAAAAATTGGGGACTAACCCCGTATACAAGGGCCAACCCAGTTCAATACCTACTTCGTGGGTGTCCGGGGAAGGGAATACTCTAGGCAACCTTCCCCCTGCTTTGCAGAGAGGCTGATTCGAACCCGCGACCTGACACACCACGGCAAGCAAGCTTACCGCTGAGCCAAGCCAGCCCTTCTAACCCCGTATACAAGCTGTATACCAAATAATATAATTAATCTTAGCATCTAGTGCTATAGCTAATCCATCTGCATAGCAACACATGCTTCGAATTTCACTCTTCCCTCCTTAGTCAGCCTGATTGTACTCTGAGTCTCTGACTAAATTTCAGTGATCATTCAGTTCCACCACATATCCAAAGAAGAATGAGCTCCTTTTGCTCCATATCTCAGTAAAATGGTTTCACCAATTTCCAGCATTCAATAGGAATCTTTGTTTATTTCGTTGATCATCTCCTTGATCAAACAGCCAAATACCAGGCAGAAGTAATCTTGTAAAACTATCTTTAAGGAGAAATCCAGTTATGGTTCATCATACAGAATAGAAAGCCAGAAGGAAATCATTTTTCAGTAAAGTTTGCAACAGCTAGTGCTTGGAAGTGAAGTCAGCTTCTTATCACGATTAGAGCCACACATCATTCTTTGCCAAATACTACAATTTGTCCTTGCTCTTATATTAGGTATATTAGGCCAACAATAGACAAAACAAAGAAAATATATGCGATAACAGACAACAGAAAGAAGGCAAATAAAGAACATTAGATTAAATTCTAGTTTAACAGTTAATTTGATGTCCAACCTGGTTCTGGTTGATTGTCATAAACAGAAACAACTTAATTCCATTATTTCATATATGTCAAGAAACCTCTTAAGAAAGAATATATAGTTGGCAAACAAATGTGAAAATCAGAGCATAGGGGAGTCCCTTTCTTTGGAGATAGAGCATCAGTCAAATATCAGTGGATTAACAAAATTAACAACAATGACCTCTTCCATAACAAAGCTGAGAAATGAATGGACATCTAAGAAGGATACAATGAGAAATATCCATCAGGTCTCAGGAAAGTAACTCTTTGGCCACCATTGAGTAGGACTTTGACATTTGATGCTTTAGCTGCCAAACCAGATCCTTTCAAGCTAAAGCCTACCACACAAAAGAAGGTAGAAACATTAACAGTTATAACATATCAATAAAAGGATTTGAAGCACACTTTAGTGCAAGGTGTTCACTACAACATAAAGAGAATTGTAGCACTGTAATCTAAAATGACAGAACAAGACATTGAAAAACTAATAAAAATTGGAACGTGCCACCAAAAATATACTCCATTCAAGCCAAATGGACGTCTTACTTCTTACTGTGGCCAAACCACAATCCTATTATACTTTTGGCCCACTTCTCTCAAGACATAACTTCAACTATCTCGCCACTCAAATTAGGTAAAACAAAATGAAACTAAGGCAACACTACGATGATACAGAGGCCACAAGCAACATCAACCGCAGCAACGGTCTGGATTAGAACTAGCGTTCAATATTGTTCCTTCGTCACCATCTGAGAATAAAAGAACACAGATATTTTTTGTCTTATTTTTGAGAAACAACAAGTTTCTGCTTTACGCACTAGTGAACTCTCAGTATTTCTAGTGTATGGACCATCTATCCCAGTAAATAGTCCCAAAATAGAATTTCACTAACACAACTTAGATTCCACCTAAAAAGCAGATGTCTAAGTTAGCGTATGCATAAAAAGGATAAAAAGAGGATAGCTTTTCCAATCAACAAAAAAGATACTGAAGCTTCAAACGCATAGTGAGTACCCTTGGGTCAAGTAAACTTTTCATGGAAATCATCTATCCCTTCAGTATAATCCAATTCAGCAGCCAAATCATTAGATATAAAGATTTAGCCCCTTTAGCCGTATACATTAGCCTCAATATTTCCACTATTATTCTATCCTTCTCTTGTCCTTTCTATAATCTTTACACTATATCCTAGAATCCATATCCTCTTCTTGAATTTACTTTGCCTTTTCACCAACCCATGCAGTTGGTTGGTTCACTTTATTTTTATGACTTTGGTGTCCGAGTCAGCTTGTGCACTCTTCGAACTATTCTACCAAATCCACAAAGCACAAATACTGGGTAACTCTGTCCCTGGGAAAGAAATCACCTACTGTTGGAAAAAGCAACTGAGAAGTTTGTGGACTCATCCTCAATTCCCCACGCCTATGCTCTAATAGAAAAGGCAAATGTTTTCCTCCAACAAACAAGTTAGATCCTATGGCCAAACACCATCCTTCTTGTTCAAGTAAATACCAAAAGTAGAGCTTTTACAGAGTACATTCAAACTCAATAAGAATGCTAAGTTCCAACAAGTTTTCCCCCAAAATAAGAAGCAAAATATTTCACTAATACAACCTTGTAAATCTACAAACCAAGTAGAAAAATAAAAAAATTGCAACTGGGTTCTTCTATATAATTAAATCAAAAGAGGAAAAGGCAAAATTAAATGAGTACACACCAGGAATTTTGACACGACCATTAATAGTATAACCATCACTGCTCCTGCCAAAACAATCAAAGCAACAATATAAGACCAAGCTTAAAACAACTCAATATTAATATTTTTCACCTAGAAGTATATAGTTGAGAAAACTTCACAGATTTAATTATTATAAGATCCGCCACTGATATAGCGAAACAAAAACCCAAATTTGAAAAAGATAAAAACTGGATTTTTGTATGAAAGTGTGGAAAAAGAGTACCCGGATGCGATCGCGAGTGCGGACGGAAGTAGAGAACATAAAGAAAGAAGTGAGATTAGCGAGATCAAGATTGTTATCGACTTATGCATCACTGCCATTGGAAATATCAATTTCTACTCAGCAAGGAGGAGAGATACAAATAGAGTTGAATCGTTGGCAGGTATAGGCAATGGAGAAACAGTGATGAAATATGTGGACTGAAGTGTAAGGAGAAAAAAGCCAGAGAAGCCCCTAACAGCTTTTTAAAAATGCAATCTAGTTCCTTAAGTTTGAATAGAAGTCCGAATTGGGTTTATAAAGTTGGAGCGACATATTTTAAGCTCTGATACCGTTAAGTATGTTAACACCTAATTTTTTACCTTATTTGAATTTTTATGTCATTAATATCTCATTCACCCGTTTTTCCCACTTTCCCTTGTCCCCACCCCATCCTCTTTTGTCCCCCACTTCCTTTATTCTCTTTGTCCCCTCACTTTATTTCTTTTTCCCCAAAATTCCCCCACTCTTCAAGTTCTCAATCATTTTTTTAAAAAAAAAACCTACGGCACTCTAGAGAAAAGAGAGGACACAAGCAGATACAATAGGAGGCAACGATGACTCACATGTTCTTCATCTCACAAGTTATTGATCCAACCGACAATACCCTTTCATATTCTTCACATCCCATCAAAAACCCAAACACCCTCCAGCTAGCAGCAACAGATATTGAAAAGAGGAAATGGACAGAGATAGAGGGTTGAAAATAGAATTCTAGTGAGGTTCATTTAATGTCGAAGTGCTGTTCAAGGTTCATTCGGCATCCGTGTTTCATTGGTAAAGCTTTGTTTGAGGTCTGTTTCTAAAACGATTGCTCTTAATTAATTTGTAGTGTTCGTCCTCGTGTCTTTTGATATCAAATGAAGTTGTGATTGTTTTTAATCTACAAAGGCAGGCGTATGACCTTTTCAATTTACAAATTTCATTTTATCGTGTTTTCAATTGTGTTCCCTTCAATTTTTCTTTGATTTTGGTGGTCGAATCCTGTAAACAAGAAATAACAGTAGTTTTGCTAATAAGTGAATATTATCAATATTCATGGTTAAAATAGTGTTTTGTTGTCCCTGTTTCACCCTTTCATTTGAGGGATAGATGCTTGTTTGCTTCATAATTAGTATTTTTATAAAAAAGAGTTAAATTAACAAATTAAGTGAATGGATTGGTTGCTCGGGTGTCTAAAAAATTTTAGGCTGTGGGTAGACTGAAAATTAAAGCGATCATGTGCTGAGTTTGGACTTAATATTAATTTATTTTGATTAATATTCTTAGTTTGCCTTTAGGGCCATTAAAAATACAATCGTGATTGTGGATACGTTCGCGTAACATAATTACGAATTTAATTCTTAAAAGACTCAATGTATGCGTTCGCGCTTCCTCAACTAAAATTTTCTTAATAAATAAAACAAGCGTTATTAATTGTGGATACGTAGAGCGTTGTGCTGCTTCTTGGATACTTCAGGGTATATCTGCAAGTGTCCGCAGACCTTGGAGTCTGCCTCTATCCTTATTAAGTTTTTTTCTTATTCTCTTTAGACTCTGGTGTATAAAGATATTTCGTACTTCCTTTAGAGCTTGTGGCTTAGGGAGTTGTTCTTACTATGTGTTGCAGATTTACTTGTATATCCCGAGCGGTAGTTTTCAGTTATATATATATTGTTGTTGAGATTTTAATCATTCTTTCCATTATTTCCACATATTTGTAAACTTACCTAGTCTTAGAAACCAGAGGCGGTTGAAGCCCCAGGCTGCTAAAGCAAGGGCTTTAGGCCCCCTAAATTTGAAGGCCCCATTTAAAAATATATTTAGGTTTATTTATTTATTTATTTTTCTTTTAAAAAATAATTATTTAATGAAAAAGTAATAATTTTGCTGAAACAACTTTACTTTTTGTTGGGACTCGATACAATTGTTGGCCGTTACTTTACTTTTTTGCTTTTTAGGAGTGATGGGTGCAAGCAAAGTGGAGGATTATTTTATACATTTGTTGTTATCTTATTATAACCTTTTAATGACATTAGAGTTGGTAATTTAACCCTCTTTCTCAATACTTTGCTTAATTGAATAAAGCACCTTTGTTGCTCTGAATTTTTATGAACATTGCCAAAAAATATCCTTTTTGCTTTGCGGTCGTCCAGTCTTTGCATAGCTCCTTCCGGTAATACTTGTTCCACCAGTGGAAGTAAGTAGTGAAGCCGATTTACGTCAGGTCCTTGATTTCGCCTTCCATTCTTCATTGTTCTTTAATTCTTTTCTATGACAGCAATCTGATAAGACATAAGGGCCTTATTTTTTTCCCAGGTTTTCAAGCACAAAAGCATTAACAAGTTATTTGGGGGTCAACTTATCAATTGAATGACGTTCTATTATTTTAATCTTGTGCTATTTTTTTAAATCTAAATACTGTCATTTTTTATATTTTTACTTCATAGATATACTGTAGTTTTTAATATGTCTACTAGAAAATATAATTCCGGTTATGCAAAACTTCAAAAAAAAAAGAATTGAAACTTTAATACAATCTCAAAAAGGAGCACTTGATAAATTTTTATCAAGTAATAAAAATTCTAAACTAGAAAATGTGGGAGAATGTTCTTTGAATGAAGAAGTTACTAATCTAGTTGATTTTGATGATAATAAAATCCATGAAAAAGAAGAAGCTAGTGAGAAATCTGACATAGATCCTCAAAAAAATCAAGAACGTTTAAATGAATTGAATACTTGCACTCCTATAAATATATATGATCCTAGTGAATGGACTAATAGTGTAGATACAAAGTTGAGAGATCTATTAGTAGAAAAAGGACCAATTAGAATTACTGAAATAGATTTTTCTAAGGATAAATTACTAAGACTTTTTTCTGCTACACATTATATCCAAAAGTTAGCAAATGGGGAAAGACATGAATGGAGATGGTTAGTTTATTCTAAAGACTTGGATAAAGTATTTTATTTTTGTTGCAAGTTATTTTCTACAACTTCTAGTGCTTGTAGCAGTAAACTAGCTAATGAAGGAACAAGAGATTGGAGAAATCTTAGTTCTAAACTCAAAGCTCATGAAACTACGAATGAGCATATTATTAATATGAGCGCATGGATTGATTTAGAAATGAGATTGTACAAAAATAAAACAATAGATAAAGATATTCAAGAACAAATTAGTAGAGATAGAGAGCATTGGAAAAATGTATTGACAAGAATAATTGTTGTGATAAAAACACTTGGAAAAAATAATTTGGCATTTAGGGAAAAAATGAAAAGATATACCAAGAAAATAATGGAAATTGTTTAAGTCTAATTGAAATGATTGCGAAATTTGATCCAATCATACAAGAACATGTTCGACGAATTACGCATGATGAAATTCATAATCATTACCTTGGACATAATATACATAATGAATTGATAAATTTGTTAGCAAGTGAAATTAGAAATAAAATTATTCAAAAAAACAAAGGAACAAAATATTTCTCAATCATACTTGACTGCACTCCAGATATAAGTCATCAAGAACAAATGTCTGTTATATTGCGGAGTGTTGAAATTTCAGCAACTCCAATAAAAATTACTGAATACTTTTTAGAATTTTTAAAAGTGGATGATACGAGTGGAAAAGGTCTTTTTGAAGTTATTATAAATGAGATAGAAAATATTGGACTTGATATTGATAATTTAAGAGGACAAGGATATGATAACGGACCCAATATGAAGGGTAAACACCAAGGTGTGCAAAAAAGATTTCTCGATATAAATCCTAGATCATTCTATACACCATGTGGTTGTCACAATTTAAATTTGGTACTTTGTGATATGGCTAATTCTTGTACAAAAGCTATATCATTCTTTGGAGTGGTACACCGTATATATTCATTTTTTTCTTCTTCTACTAAGCGATGGAAAGTTTTAAAAGATAGTATACCCAGCCTAACTCTTAAATCATTGTCACAAACACGTTGGGAAAGTCGTATTGAAAATATTAAAGCGATAAGATTTCAAACTCCACAAATAAGAGATGCTTTATTGAAATTAGTAGAAGCTAGTGAGGATCCAAAAACTAAAAGTGAAGCTAATTGTTTAGCGACATACGAGCTACAAAATTTTGAGTTTTTATTGGGTATGACTATTTGGTATGATATGTTGTTTGCTGTTAATTCGGTTAGTAAAAGTTTGCAATCAAAAGATATGCATATTGATGTAGCCATAGATCAACTAAGAGGCCTTGTTCTTATTTTCAAAGATATAGAGAAGAATGGTTCACAACTGCTATGATTTCTGCCAAGGAAATTGCATCTGAGATGAATATACCTGAATTTCGTAAAAACGTGTAATATAAAGAAAAAATAATTTGATGAGAATGTTGATAATGAAATAAAAAAGTCTCTTGAAGAATCTTTTAGAATAAATTACTTTTTGTATATAAGAGACCAAGCCATACTTTCGCTTCAAAATAGATTTGAACAATTCGAAGCGTATGAACGTATTTTTGGTTTTTTGTTTAGTGGTAAAAAATTAAAGTCATTAGATGATGAGAATTTAAAATTTTTTTGCCTTAACCTTGAAATGTCTTTAAGACATAATAATCACTCTGATATTGACGGTCTAGACTTATTTTCTGAATTAAAAGTATTGAGGGAAATAGTACAAGTAGAAGATAATACTCTAGTCGACATACTCAATCAGATAAAAAGACTTGATTCTTTTCCAAATGCTTATATTGCTTATAGAATAATGTTAACAGTTCCTGTAACAGTTGCCTCTGCGGAAAGAAGTTTTTCAAAATTAAAATTAATAAGATCTTACTTAAGATCAACTATGTCTCAAGAGAGATTAAATGGATTAGCCATTTTATCAATTGAAAAAGAATTGTTAGAGGAAATAGATTATAAAAAGATTATTAATAACTTTGCAACTCAAAAAGCTAGAAAAATAGTCTTTAAATAAAAATATATATAATTTTTTTAGTGGAACTTAAGGCCCCTAATTACAGTTTGGCTTTAGGCCCCGAAGTGTGTTGAGCCGCCTCTGTTAGAAACTAAGTGCCATCACGACATCCTATGGAGAAAAATTTGGGTCGTGACAATTTAAAACCTTTACTTAAAATCTTTACATTAAGACTATAAAATGAAGTTTAACATAAGCATTTTGATAATAGATGTCCTAATTAAACCTTAGAATAATTAGGTGATGATTTCCTCAAAATTAATTAAACATATTGGCTTTCAATAGGTTATACTCTAATTTAACTTGTATTAAAATGGAGAACAACAGATTGGTGACTCCGTTGGAGAATTTAGGTTTTAAACCATAGCAAACTTGGGTTAATAAAAATGGATTTGTATTTTTGTGAATGATTCTCTTACTTTATTGCCTAATGTGAATATGCTACCTCTTATAAATTGTAATTGCTATCTTCTATAAATTGTCATTTGGTTTTCACTTTCTCCATTTAATAAAAAACTCACACCAAGAAACACCTAGTGGTTACATGATTTTTGGTCGTTCACTTTTCAAAAACAAATTACCTTTTAGGAGAATGTTTGTAGGTAAGTCGAAAAGTGATGCAGTTGACATTCACGGGGTTACCACTCTCAAGTTATCTGTTTGGGTGAAGACAAGTCAAGAAAAATCCACTCTTCACCCAGGATGGAGATAAACCAAAACTCTTCTTAGGGACATGTATCAGACAAACACATGAGGCTTAATATCCTAGGTGTATTAAGTCCATTAATTAGTCTTATCCAAATGCCAAGCGGGTTTATAATCACGAGTGACTCCTATTCATCCTTTATGTGCATCATTTGAAAGATAAACACACTAATTATGTAGACCATTTACTCTTAAAGGAAAAAAAGAGGGTAGGATTAACCTTTTTATGTGATGTAGAAAATTCTGAATTAAAATGTTGTTTACCCAAAAATTGTCACGTTTTTGAACATCCCTTC